>JADRCH010000093.1:1568911-1586093 GCA_019843965.1 Rhynchomys soricoides | reverse complement strand
TGGTGCTCCCACTGCAGAGGTCTCAGTGGTGTGGTGCTCCCACTGCAAAGGTCTCAGTGGTGTGGTGCTCCCACTGCAGAGGTCTCAGTGGTTGGATTTCACTCTCCCATTCAGATCTCATTTCAGATGCAACCTAGTTGTAGTCCCAGCCTTCTCCACCATCATTCTCTAACGTACCCTGTTTTATTGCCTCAGAGAATTTCATGTGACTATTCAGATTATGTAATGTGTCTTATTTTTGATATATTCTTTCTCTCTGAATGGTTTAAATTCTCTTCAAGTGTTGACTATTTTATCCACAGTAAGCCTGCAATAAAGTTACTGCACAGATGAGTGAACCTATGGCCGAGTGGATAGATGATGGGTGGATGAGTGGATGGGTGAGTAGACACATGGATGTGGGATTGGATGGAAGGATGGATAGATCCTTCCTTTTGTCACTGCCTGCAGACTAATGTGTGAGCCTCTACAGAGCCTCAGAAATTAAGAGGACAAGACATCATTCATGGATCCCACAGAAAGCCCAGGTGAGTGGATAATGGATAGATAGAAGGATGGATGGATAGATGAGCAGATGGACATATAGTGGGGGGTAGGATGGATGAATAGATGGTGCATGGAAGAGTAAATGGAGGCATGAGTGGATTTATATATGAATGGGAGGTTGTCCCCCTGGCAATGGGCAAAGAGTCACCTTGTAGGTGTTTTTATTTCATCCAGGAACAAAGCAAATGTCACTCCATCATCCTAGCTTGATGTCTGCCTTGGTGGCAAAAGCTGTTTTATGCCTAGGACTCATAAAAATCAAGTCAAGTCAAGTCAAATCAAATCAAATCCAGACAGTGCAGTGAGGAAGGAGGAAGCCGAACACCTGTGGACCATCATGCCACCCATAGACCTGTCCTCCAGCACACAGAACAAAAGGGTCATAGACACCTGCTTGCCAACATACCATGCAGAACAATAGAGGATACCACCCAGGAGCCTGCCAGCCATGTGGTTAGCCCGCAGCTGGAGCCACCACAATGTACAAGTATGTGATGGTCAGATGGGAGAGAAAAAGAGGTGAACACTATGAAGAGAGATGGAACTGGAGACTCGAGGGTGGCCTGTTGTGAGAGGCCAGCCCTGCCACCTGGAGCCATGGGGCGGTCCTAGCCTGAGCTGCCACTGAGGGCCATGCCTGTGTTCATGTCTACACAGTGGCAGGGGTCAGTATTGACATCTGTGGCTCATATGACTGCTAAATAACATGGGACATCCCTGGTCTGTGCAGCCTGGATGTCCAGAGGCTGTGCAGAACTGGCCCTTCCCCTCACCGGATGTGGTGCTCTGGAGAGTTGCCCTATCTCTTACTCCTGTCAGCACTCAGGAAAGCGGGCCCTGCACCCCACCAGGACAATGCTACAGGGCCAACCCTAGTGGTGGGGGTGCAAGTGAGCCAGGTCCTGAGGGCAAGAGTGAGCTGACCCCACCACTGTCTAAAGCAAGGTGGTAAGGTGTGGGGCTAATGCTGCCTCTCATGGGCTGCAGGAGTTGGGAGAGCAGGCCCTGTATCACTCCTGGGCAACACAACCATCCTGGCCCTGGTTGGGGGGAGGTTGCAGAGGAGCCAGCACTGAGAATAAGAGCAAGAGAGAGCTTGCCCTCCCATTCATCTGCTGTGAGGTAGCACAGGTGCAGGGGGGATTCCCTCCCTCTGGCCACATGTGGTAGTCTGGAAATCTGGTTCCAAGGGCACAAGAGAGAGAAATCTAGCCCTGCTCTATCACTGGCTATAGTAGTTGGGAGAGCAGGCCCTGCACCTTGCCTGAGCAATACAGTGGAGCTGGCAGTCATGGCAAAGGCACAGGTGAGCCAATGTCAATGGTATGAGAGGGGGAGAGCTGGCCCAGCCCCTCACAGGCTGCAGCAGTTTGGGGAGTGGACCCCATGCCTTTACTGGGCAGCACAGTGGAGCTGACTCTGGAGGTGCAGGAGTTGAACCAGACTCCTGCTGACTGTGACATTTCCTATGGTAGGCAAAGGAAAGAGGTGAATATGAGGGGACAGGGAGATGAGTGGAACTCAGGTGTACAATGTGAAACTCATAAAGAACCAATAAAAAGTTTTAAAAAAGAATGGGGGCTGAGGGATAGGTGGATGGAAGGGCAGCTGGTTGGCTGCTAGGCTGACTGAATAAGTGGGTTTGTAGGTAGATGGATAGAAAGGAGGGGACTGGGTGAGTGGATGGGTGCATGGAAGAGGGTAGATAGAGGAACTGGGTATTTATTTTGGTGGGTGGGTAGGTGAGAGGGTGGGTGAGTGGGAGGATGAAAGGGTGGATCACAGATATAGGCATTTGACATATGTATTAGCTTTGTGTCAAGAATGGTACAATGTGGACATCTCTGTCCTTACTCCTCAAGGGTTCTGACACTAGGAAGGAGTTATCAGCTACATGTACCCTCTGATGAATTCTCTCTCCTTTTCATTTGCCTGCCACACTGCTTACCAAATTAGAACTCAGTGTCATGGGACCTCTGTAGTGGCTATTTCTGGTTGTCAACTTGACTATATCTGGAGTGAGTTACAATCCAGGATTAGAGGGCTCATCTGTGATCTAGATCTTGAGTCTGGAAGACAGAAGTTTCAGGTGTGGCAGTCTGCACGCCTCTGATCTGGGCCACACCTGCTGCTGGATATCTACATAATAACATTGAAAGGAGGAAGATTCAATCTTCTTTGCCTTCGAGCCTTGTGGGACTGAGCGACTGCTAGATCCTCGGGTTTTCATTCACAGCTACTGCTGACCACTGTTGGGGAATTTGACTACAAATTGTAAGTCATTAACAAATTCCCTTACTATATAGAGACTACCTATAAGTTCTGTGACTCTAGAGAACCCTGACTAATACAGAATTTGGTACTGGGAGTGGCTCTGGAGGAGCAGAAAGCAGTACAAGGATGAATCTTTTAAGAATCTAGAGTTGGTTTAATAATTCACCATAAAAATTTAAAATTCAGTTTGACAACATGACCACTTGGCAAAACACCACCTGTAGGTTCTCCTATGACTTCCTAAGCATGGGTTTTGGTCATATTTACAATATCAGGAATTAATCACTCCTGTAGAGTAGGCCTCAAGTCTAATCACAATAGTAGTTTGTTACACCATAAACAATCGTGCCACAATGAGACTGGTAGACACATCTTATGGAACAGAGTGATATAGTAGCATGCAGGATCCAGCACTAGGTATGATCATTGATGCTTTTTATTCCCCAGTAGCCTACATAGCAACCTCTAGTACCATGAAAGCTAGGTAGCAGAGAGACAATTTCCAGGTCAGTCGAAGAATGACTTCTCTATGTCCTGTATAAAGTGTGTGGTGTGGTATCTTCAGCAAGAGGATCTTACATGGTGGAAATCCAAGAGCAATGGCAATAGTAGCTTGTATTCTTTGGGGTACTTCTGGGGTCTCCCTGACTAACAACTAGTAAGGAGATAACCTGTGCCTGGCAGTGAGATTTTTATTTAACACACCAAGGTGCTAAATGTTCCTAATGATTCAAATAAAAACTGCAATTAGTATGACTATTATCAAAGAAGAGGAGGAGAAGGAGGAGAAGGAGGAGGAAGAGGAGGAGAAAGAGGAGGGGGAATAGGAGGAGGAGGAGGAGGAGGAGGAGGAGGAGGAGAAGAAGAAGAAGAAGAAGAAGAAGAAGAAGAAGAAGAAGAAGAAGAAGAAGAAGAAGAAGAAGAAAGCAACAATTAGTATGAATGAGAGAAACTGGAAAATTAAGGCTAGTTTCTCAAATGTCAGACCTAGAATAACTATGGTCCAGTATCTGCTCTTCATGGCATATTCCCAGAAGAGAAAACACAGTCTTCTGGTATAGCTGTGTGATGTCATAGCAGCAGGATTTACAACAGCCAAAAGGTGGAAGCAACTTGGGGTCAGTCAGTCAGTGAGTGAAGGTAAAATGTTCTGTGCATGATGACAACTTAGAACAGAAAGAAACTATGGCTTTTATGCAGCATCACTGATGAACTCCACAAAGATGCTTGTGGGAACCCACATACTTGGATTCTATTTTCATTTTCTTTTCTGCTTTCCTTCTCTCTCTCTCTCTCTCTCTCTCTCTCTCTCTCTCTCTCTCTCTTTCTTTCTTTCTTTCTTTTGAATCAAGATCTCATGCATCCCAGGCTAGTTTGAGCTGATTATGTACTTGAGAATACTTTGAACTCCTGAATTTCTTACCCTTACTTCCTAAGTGCCAACATTACAGTCATAGGTTCCCATTTCCAGCTTGGAAAGGACACCTTCAAATGCAGAGGTGTGGAGTACTGAATGGTCAGAGGCTGGGCTGGGAAGTATGTGTGTGTGTGTTTGTGTGTGTATATGTGTGGTTATTGCCTCATGGGGCCAGAACTACAGTTTGGGAAGAGCAATGATGACAATTGCTCTCACATATGGATTTACAAATGGTGGATATTGGGGTGGATCTCAGAGGTTGAGCATTAATATATGCAAGGCCCTCAGCTCCATCCTCAGTGCCACAGGATTTTACAAATAAATAATGAAAGAAAAATCAATGACCTCTTGATTTTAAAAGATCAAATGTCCACTTCAGGAACTTAACAGACCTCAGAAGGACGAAGATGAAAGAGTATCACATATACAATCCCAGCACTGAAGGCAAATTCAAACTAGCATCCTGTAGTGTAATTACTCTGTATTAAGGTATGTGAGAAAACACACACACACACACACACACACACACACACTCTCATAGACTCATACACACTCTATTTCTGACACACACACACATACACACTCTATCCCTGTCACACACACACACACACTCACTCTATCTCTGACACACACACACACAAACACACTCTATCTCTGACACACACACAAACACACACACATACACACACACACACACACACACACACACACACTGTTTTTTGCATGGTACATTTTACCATGTTTGGATTTCATCATTTTATTTGCTGTTTTGCTCTACGTGTCTGACAGAAGTGTTTTCTTGTGTCATTAAAAGCATTTTTATCGGTTTCCATTTGTGGTGGGAGACCTTTGCCTGGGCCACCAGGGCTCCATAGCCAAATAGAGCTGGGAGAAAGCTAGCCTTCCAGGAGTGTGGAAAAGCTCTTGAGAGGGGGTAAGAGGACTAAAACTGCTCAATGGAACTCACCCAGAATACTTGGGACACAGGGGCTGAGGAACAGCTGGGAGGAAGGAGCCTTCCAGTTTCCATCTGTGGCAGGAGGCCTCTGCCTGGGCCACCAGAGCTCCATAGCCAAATAGCTTCAGGAGAAAGCTAGCCTTCCTGGACTGTGGGCAAGCCAGTCTGATCAGAGGGACCTACCTGGAATATCCACAGGGACTGAGGAGCGGGCTTCAGATTTCTTTCAGTGGCCAGGGAGCAGATCCTGTGACACAGGGCTCCATCCTCAAATACTGCCAGGAGAGAGCTGGACTCCCAGGAGTGCCAACACACCTTCAAGCAAAGGCAAGACCATCACTTCTTTTCAAATTCAGTGGACCAAGAGGGACCCTTGCAGAGCCATCAGGACACAGGAAACAAACAACAGCTGGGAATTAGATTCTTCTTGTTTCTATCTGTACCCCAGAGCTGACCCTGCACCACAGCTCACCAACCACAAATTCCTCTCAGACAGAACTGGTCTTCAAGGAGTATTGACACCTAGGCTTGCAGGAAAGACAAGCCACAGTCAGAGAAAGTAAGACCAGCTAACTCCAGAGATAGCCAGATGGCGAAGGGCAAAGGCAAGAACACAAGGAAAAGAAACCAAGACTACTTGGCATCATCAGAACCCAGCTCTCCCACCACAGCAAGCCCTGGATACCCCAACACACCAGAAAAGGAAGACTCAGACTTAAAATCACATCTCAAGAGGATTATAGAAGGTTTTAAGAAGGAAATAAATAACTCCCTTAAAGAAATACAAGAGAACACAGGTAAACAACTAGAAGTCCTTAAAGAGGAAGCACAAAAATCCTTTAAAGAATTACAGGAAAAAGCAATCAAACAGATGAAGGAAATGAACAAAACCATCCAGGAATTAAAAACAGAAATAGAAACAATAAAGAAATCACAAAGGGAGACAACCCTGGAGTTAGAAAACCTAGGAAAGAAATCAGGAGTCATAGATGCAAGCATCACCAACAGAATACAAGAGATGGAAGAGAGAATCTCAGGTGAGGAAGATACCACAGAAAACATTGACACAACAATCAAAGAAAACGCAATGTGCAAAAAACTCCTAACACAAAACATCCAGGATATCCAGGATACAATGAGAAGACAGAACCTGAAGATAGTAGGTATAGAAGAGAGTGAAGATTCCCAACTTAAAGGACCAGTAAATATCTTCAACAAAATTATAGAAGAAAACTTCCCTAGCCTACAGAAAGAGATTAACATAAATATATAAGAAGCCTACAGAACGCCAAATAGACTGGACCAGAAAAGAAACTCCTCCCGTCACACTATAGTCAAAACACCAAATACACAAAATAAGGAAAGAATATTAAAAGCAGTAAGGGAAAAAGGTCAAGTAACATATAGAGGCAGACCTATCAGAATTACACCAGACTTCTCACCAGAGACTATGAAAGCTAGAAGATCCTGGGCAGATCTCATACAGACTCCAAGAGAACACAAATGCCAGCCCAGGCTGCTATACTCAGCAAAATTCTTAATAATCATAGATGGTGAAACCAAAATATTCTATGACAACTCCAAATTTGCATAGTATGTTTCCACAAACCGAGTCCTACAAAGAATAATAGATGGAAAACACCAACTCAAGGAGGGAAACTACACCCTAGAAAAAGCAAAAAAGTAATCTTTCAACAAACTCAAAAGATCATAAATCCCCCAATATAGGAGAATGCCAAGGAGAGAGGACAAGAGTGGGTGGGTGGGTGGGAGAATACCCCCATAGTGGCATGGGGAGGGGGAGGAAATGAGGAGGGGTTCTAAAGGGGAGATCTGGAAAGGGGGAAACATTTGAAATGTAAATAAAGTATGAACAAAAAGAATATAGCCACACAAACATAAAAACAACACTGAAAATAACAGGAAGCAACAAGCACTATTCTTTAATATTTCTTAACATCAATGTACTCAATACCCCAATAAAAAGACATAGACTGACAGACTGGATCCATAAACAGGACCCAGCATTTTGCTGCATCCAGGAAGTGAACCTCCGTGTAAAGTACAAACACTACCTTAGAGTAAAGAGCTGGAAAACAATTTTCCAGGTACATGGTCCCATGAAACAAGCTGGAGTAGCCATTCTAATATTGGATCAAATCAACTTTCAACCAAAATTCATCAAAACAGATACGGAAGGACACTTCATACTCATCAAGGGAAAAATCTACCAAGAAGAACTCTCAATTCTGAATATCTATATCCTGAATGCAAGGGCTCCCACATTCATAAAAGGAACTTTACTAAAGCTCAAATCACACATTGTATCTCACACAATAATAGTGGGAGACTTCAACACCCCACTCTCATCAATGGACAGATCTCGAAAACACAAACTAAACAGAGACACAGTGAAACTAACAAATGTTATGAACCAAATGGGTTTAACAGATATCTATAGAACATTTCATCCTAAATCAAAAGAATATACCTTCTTCTCAGCACCTCATGGTACCTTCTCCAAAACTGATCATATATCTGGTCACAAAACAAACCTCAAAAGATATAAGAAGATTGAAATAATACCGAGCCTCCTATCAGATCACTACGGAATAAAGCTGGTCTTCAATGGCAACAACATCAACAGAAAGCCCACATACACATGGAAGCTGAACAATGCTCTACTTAATGATAACCTGGTCAAAAAAGAAATAAAGAAAGAAATTAAAGACTACCTAGAATTTAATGAAAATGAAAGTACAACATACACAAATCTATGGGACACAATGAAAGCAGTGCTAAGAGGAAAACTCATAGCTCTGAATGCCTCCAAAATGAAACTGGAGAGAGCATATACTAGCAGCTTAACAGCACACCTGAAACCTCTAGAAGAAAAAGAAACTAATACATCCAAGAGGAGTAGAAAGCAGAAAGTAATCAAATTAAGGGCTGAAATCAACCAAGTAGAAACTAAAAGAACTATACAAAGAATCAACAAAACCTGGTTCTTTGAGAGTATCAACAAGATAGATAAACCCTTAGCCAGACTAACCAGAGGGCACAGAGACACTATCCAAATTAACAAAATAAGAAATGAAAATGTAGATATAACAACAGACTCTGAGGAAATTCAAAAAATCATCAGACCCTACTACAAAAGCTTATACTAAACAAAATTGGAAAATCTGGATGAAATGGACAAGTTTGTAGACAGATACCAAATACCAAAGTTAAGTCATTATCAGATAAACCATCTAAACAGTCCCATAACCCCTAAAGAAATAGAAGCAGTCATTAAAAGTCTCCCAATCAAAAAAAGTCCAGGATCAGAGGGGTTCAGTGCAGAATTCTATCAGACCTTCAAAGAAGACCTAATACCAATACTCTTCAACCTATTCCACAAAATAGAAACAGAAGATACACTACCCAGTTCATTCTATGAGGCCACAGGTACACTGATGAAAAAAACCTCATGAAGACCCAACAATAAAAGAAAACTTCAGACCAATTTCCCTTATGTATATTGATGCAAAAATACTCAATAAAATTCTCACAAACCGAATCCAAGAACACATCAAAATGATCATTCACCATGACCAAGTAGGCTTCATTCCAGGGATGCACGGATGGTTCAATTCCTGGAAATCAATCAATGTAATCCACTACATACACAAACTCAAAGAGAAAAACCACATGGTCATTTGGTTAAATACTGAAAAAGCATTTGACAAAATTTAACATCCCTTCATAATAAAAGTCTTGGAAACATCAGGAATTCAAGGAGCATACCTAAACATAGTACAACAATATACAGCAAATCAAGGCTGACATCAAACTAAATGGAGAGAAACTGGAAACAATCCCACTGAAATCAGGGACTAGGCAAGTCTGCCTTTTCCCTCCCTATCTATTCTATATAGTACTTGAAGTTCTAGCTAGAGCAATTAGACAACAAAGGGATACAAATTAGAAAGGAAGAAATCAAAATATCACTATTTGAAGATGATATGATGGTATACTTAAGTGACCTGAAATACTCCACCAGAGAACTGCTACAGCTGATAAACACCTTCAGCAAAGTGGCTGGATAGAAAATAAACTCAAGCAAATCAGTAGCCTTACTATACTCAAAGGATGAACAGGCTGAGAAAGAAATTAGGGAAATGACACCCTTCACAATTGGCACAAATAATATAAAGTATCTTCGTGTGACTTTAACCAAAGAAGTAAAAGATCTGTATGATACGAACTTCAAGTCTCTGAAGAAAGAAATCCAGGAAGACCTCAGAAGATGGAAAGTACTCCCATGTTCATGGATTGGCAGGATTAATATAGTTAATATGGCCATCCTGCTGAAAGCAATCTACAGATTCAATGCAAACCCCATCAAAATTCCAACTCATTCCTCATAGACTTAGAAAGAGCAATTCTCAAATTTATATGGAATAACAAAAAGCCCAGGATAGCAAAAACTATTCTCAACAATAAAACTTCTGGGGGAATCAGCCTCCCTGACCTCAAGCTGTACTACAGAGCAGTAGTGATAAAAGCTGCATGATATTGGTACAGTGACAGGCAGGTAGATCAATGGAATAGAACTGAAGACCCAGAAATGTACTCACACACTTATGGTCACTTGATCTTTGACAAAGGAGCTAAAACCATCCAGTGGAAAAAGACAGCATCTTCAACAAATGGTGCTGGTTCAACTGGTGGTCTACATGTAGAAGACTGCGAATTGATCCATTCCTATCTCCCTGTACAAAGCTCAACTCCAAGTGGATCCAGGACTTCCACCTAAAATCAGATACACTGAATCTAATAGAAGAGAAAGTAGGGAAAAGTCTTGAACAAATGGGCACAGACTCATAGTTCCTGAAAAGAACACCAATGGCTTGTGCTCTAAGGTCAAGAATCGACAAATGGTACCTCATGAAATTACTAATCTTCTGTAAGGCAAAGGACACTATAAATAGGACAAAAATGGCAACCTACAGATTGGGAAAAGATCTTTACCAATCTTACATCTGATAGAGGGCTAATATCCAATATATACAAAGAACTCAAGAAGCTAGACACCAGAGATCCAAATAACCCTATTAACAAATGGGGAACAGAGCTAAACAGAGAATTCTCAACTGAGGAAGCTGAGGAAATGGCTGAGAAGCAAGTAAAGAAATGTTCAACATCCTTAGTCATAAGGGAAATACAAATCAAAACAACCCTGAGATTCCACCTCACACCAGTCAGAATGGCTAAGTTGAAAAACTCAGGTGACAGCAGGTGTTGGTGAGGATGTGGAGAAAGAGGAACACTCCTCCATTGCTGGTGGATACATTACAAGCGGATACAACCTCTCTGGAAATCAGTTTGGCGGACCCTCAGAATAATGAACATAATACTACCCAAGGACCCAGCTATATCACTCTCGGGAATATACCCAGAAGATGCTCCAATATGTAAGAAAAACACATGCTCCACTATATTCATAGCAGCCATATTTACAATAGTCAGAAACTGGAAACAATCCTGATGTCTCTCAACAGAGAAATAGATACAGAAAATGTGGCACATTTACACAATGAAATACTACTCAGCTATTAAAAACAATGACCTCATGATATTCGCAGGCAAATGAATGGCACTTGAAAATATCATCCTGAGTGAGGTAACGCAGTCACAAAAGAATTAACATGGTATATACTCACTGATAAGTGGTTATTAGCCCAAAAGTTTGAAATACCCAAGAGTCACTTCACAGCAACTGTAGGGCTGAGTGTGAGGTCCCAGAGGGAGGCGTTGGAGAAGGGACTGAAAGAGCTGAGGAAGTTTGTAGCCCCAGGGAGGGAGCAATAGTAGCAACTGGCCTGACCCCTCAATGCTCCTGGAGCCTGGATCACCAACAAAAGGGATATGGAGGGATAAGGCATATGGAGGGACCCATGGTGCTGGCCACATGTAAGGCAGAGGAGGGTCTTGTTAGCCATCAGGGTGAGATGAGGCCCTTGGGCCGGAGGGTGTTAGATCCCCCAGTATAGGAGAATGCTAAGGAGGAAAAATGAGAGTGGGTGCGTGGGTGGTTGGGGGAATACCCCCATAGAAGCAAGGGGAGGGGGGAGGGAATTGGGACGTTCCAAAGGGGAGATCTGGAAAGGGGGAAACATTTGAAATATAAATAAAGTATCAAAAAAGAAACTTTAATTAATCAATTATTGTTTTAAATAAAAATAATTACATGTGGCCAAAATGTGTGCTCTTCCAAATACCTAGAAGAATGACACAGCATAAACATGGAGCAGCAACAGGGGTTTGGAATGAGGACACCTCAATTCTGATCTCAGAGGTACAGAAGCCATGGAAGGCTGGAAAGGGGCATGCCATGTTTCCATCTCTTCAAACAAGGATTTGTGATAGAGAAGACCTGGGCTGGCTACCTCTGCTGCAGAACATCTTTACAGAACATCTGCATGAAGACCGTTTCATCTTCTTTCAGCTTGTAAAAGACTGATAAGGACATCTAATAAGTTTTGTGAGACATAAGAGCCCATATATCTATCACAATCTGGTTCTAAATGTTGAACGAATTCACTTCAGTAGGACCACATGCACGCAGTCCCAAGAGGTTCCCAACACTCTGATTCTCCCACAGGTAATCCAGGCTTTGACCCTTCATGTACTATGACTAGGATAAAAGAAGAAACAGGAAGACAGAAGTAGTCTCTAGGACTGGGCCCAGTGGCAGGGGCGTGAGGTACAGCTGAAGCCAGGACGCCCTGCTCTGTGCCTGGCTAGACAGTGCACTTGTCTTTTTGGAGATCTGGCTTCTTGACTATGAGTTCGATGAAAAGAAGAACATGAGTCAGAGTATTTACAAAATGGAGACAATTAGGCAGGGTATGTCAGTCACAATTGTTTACAGGTTCTGCCTGGCATGCCTTCTTTCTTCTGTATTTGTGAGTTATAATGGCAATTAAAAACTATTCTAACGGGGGAAAAAAGCATTTTTATGATTTTGTATGGTTTGTATAAAATACATTTTTTATAGTAAGTTTTTCTTTGGAAAAGTTAGAAAGTTAAATTAAAATGAAAACCATCAAAAAAGAAGATCAAATCATACTGTATTCTGAAGCTAAGAAAAGTGCTTTGGTCTTCAGCGTTTCCTGAAGGACTGAGCTTATTTGCACACATGATCATATTCCCATGGTACTGTGTGATTCCACTCGCATCTCACTTAGCTTGCTGTTGCTTCTCAAAAATACAAACACAAAACCCAAATTTATTGGATGTTCTGGAGACTCTTGTCTTTCTTGCATCCTGAAGGTGAGGTAACAAGGCCCTGGGGAAGGGAATCTGCTGGAGACTCAGCAGGCAGGAGGAGGCTTCCTGGTGAGAACTCTCAGTGCATGGATGGATGGATGAGCAGTCAGGCTAGTGGATGGGCACATGTGGGTGGAAGGGGAGATGTGCATATTGGCCGGTGTTTAGATGGGTGGATAGATGCATTGGTGGGTGAGTAGAGGGGTATATGCATGGGTGGATGGGTGGAGAGATAGATGCATGGGTGTGTTGGTGGGTGGGTGTATAGATCATTGGGTGGATGAATGGATAGATAGATATGGGGAGTCTAGGAAATGAACCAAGGCACAGTAGAGCAGGTTATCACAGGTCTCTGCACTCACCACCAGCATGGCACCAAGGAAACTTCTCTTTGGTAGCCTTGTGCCTTCTGTTCCTGGAGCCCTTGAAGGATCCTTCTTATGTGTGGGCCCATTGGCAGCCCAAGAAGCTGCCCCTTGCCCAGGAACTCCCACCTTTCAGGGCTGTTACCTCATCTCAGCTGGAGTTTCCCCTTCCCTACTCAGTGCCTCTAGGCCTCACTCAGGCTGGGGAATCCCAGCATGCCAGGCCCTTTGAAGTGGGAGCCCAACTGGGCCTGCAGGCTCCCTGCCTTCAAAGAGGCTCAAAATGAGCTTCAGCCACATGGGGTGGTAAGTGGTGGCAGGTGGGGGGCAGAGGATTGGATTCTCCCTTGAAGTCAGAGAGCCACAGAAGAGTATAGAGGCCTCTAGCCTCATTCTTTCCCATGGCTTGCTGGTCTTCACTTCCCAGAGCCAGCAAGCAGAAACTCTTCCACGTTTCCAACATCTCAACCTTCCATTCACTAAAGCTCTGTTGGATGTCCTTGCTGAAGTAGGCCTTGGGCAGGGGGCTTCAATCACATTGAACTTCTATCTGCACTCCCCATCCACAGCCCTATTTCAAGATTTGCTCACTGTCTCCCAAGAACTCAGTCCCATCACACTTTTCCTTCCAGACTCACCACAAATGCAGTCTCCAAGAAAGCCAATCCACTACACCTCACAGGCCTCAGCACTGCTGGATCTTGGCTCATGACAGCCTGGTCTTACATATTGGTGGCAGCTGGAGCAGGAGAAATGTATGATGTCAGCTTCGATTTCCTCCTGCAAATGGTGAGGCCACCTTCAGAAAACCTGGGAGAAGGAAGGCATGGTCTGCTCTGTGGTGCAACTCCACCCCCACCCCCATGCCTTCCATGCATAGCTAGCACCTCCCTTTTCCACATTATCTATAGCACTGCGCTATTAAATCTATGGGTTGTGAACCATTAGTGGGATTTGAAATCAATGTGGTAAGTCATGACTAGCACTATTATAAAAAGTAGAATGTATGAAGTAAAAAGGGCCAAAGGGTACTTTGTGGACAAGGGATGAGCATGGATGAAGAACTGTTTGCTCACATACACTGAAAGCCCCACTGTGCTTCTTACTGAGCATGCCCAGTTGAGCAGGAGCATGTGGCAACACCACTACAGACACTAATCTTTTCAAGGTTTCTAGAAATAAACTAGCCTTATGTGTCCAACTAATTCTTCCAATTTAGCCTATGCATTCAATGAGATGTGGGAATGTTGTTCATCCATTCATTCCTATGATCATTTGCCCTCATCAGTCAACACATTCTCTGCTGGCAAAGAAAGACAGTTGTTTCATCTTTGTGGTTTCTCTCTCTCTCTCTCTCTCTCTCTCTCTCTCTCTCTCTCTCTCTCCCTCCCTCCCTCTCTCTCCCTCCCTCCCTCTTCCCCTCCTTCCCTCCCTCCCTCCCACTCTTTCCTTTTCTTTTCTTTTTTTTCTTGGCAGGGTTTCTCAGTGTAGCCCTGGCTGTCCTGGAACTCATTCTGTAGACCAAGCTGGCCTCAAACTCACAGATGTGCCTGTCTCTGCCACCACAGGGCTCCAGTGCTGTATAATTTTATTTTTTAAAAGACAGAAGAAGAAAGATTTTTCCTCCTATTTTGCAAGCTTTGGGACCAAGACCCCAGAGCACACATGAACTCCACATTGATATTTTTCTTAATGATGATCAATCATTGTACTTTCTTAGTTCTCAAGAGTAAATCACAACTGCCCAGCTGTTTCCTTGGTGAGACATGCCCTTTCCTTTCTTTTTGTCCTGAAATCATGAGAAAATAGCTGAGGCTTTATCCTAAACATCACTGAGTTCATGAAGATGAAGTAAAGGGGTTGTGGTCTTTGGTACATGACACCCCAGTGCCAAGATCTCAGCACAACGGAGACTTATTTGCCCCAGAGGAACAAAGGCAAGGAATAAGAGACAAAGACAGGCATTAAAGGATGAGGGAGAAGGGGAAGGGAACAAGAGAGAGTGGAAAGGGATATTTGTCCCAGAAGGACAAAGGACTGCTTCTGCATAGAGAGGATATAGACATGGCTCATAGGCAATGGCAGTTTATAAAGGATGAGGTGTTTAATTTTTGATTGGGCATATTAATTAGGTGAGCCAAAGGGGGCTTTTGATTGCTGGACCTTTATACTTTGATGGTCAGCCTCAAAATGAGGAAATAGCTAAATAAGGGAATAGATCTTGGTAGCTAGCTTTAGGAATCTATTCTAAAGGTTTTTAACAAAGAGGAAATAAGGGAAAGGCAGGGCCTGCCAGAGCCATGTTTCTCATGCTTGGATTGGCTAGAGTCCCTTCAGGATGTCTAGAGATTTTTGGTAGGGGAAGTCTACTGTGACCAAGTCCTGTGTAGCCCAGGATGGTCATGAACTTATTATGCAACCAAAGATAACCCTAACCCCTGACCTTCTTGCCTCTGTGTCCCAAGAGCTGGGATGATAGAAGTTCTCTGCCATGCCTGGCAGAGAATTAGAGATCATTTTTATTCTAAGGGCTGATTCAAGATGAAAGCTTAACATGTGACACCTCAAAATATCAGTTCCGAGTTGCTGGTGTCCACATCTGCCTGTTACATGATTTACTCTTGCATGGACACCATGGACTGTGCTGAAATCTCCAAGGTGGATGAAGAACAAGGGGCAGATTTGAAAATGATGCCCCTAAGATAATAATCTGTGAGGACAGTGGGCTTGTCCCCACCAGAGTTAGAACCACACCTCCAGATTGGAAGATCAGGAGTCAGGAGGGCAGCATACCCTACATGGTCCCCAGACTACCTCTTAGGTCCTGCCTACAGCCCTCACCATAGCAGAATCATGGAAGCCCCTCTAAACACAAGGCTTCTGAGATAGTGTTCTAGCTAGGGTTTGCATGGCAGTGACACAGAGAAGCATCTGTGTCTGTAGCCTTGAGCCCCCAGGGCTTTACTACCAATCCCTTGCTCTATCAGTCTGAGCACAGCAACATGAGGGCATGCTCTTTTTGCCCTTGAACTGGAGACACCTTCTCCCAGAGCTCTACCAACAAGCTGGCTATGAACAGAGGTGGACTTCTGGCTGAGTGCCGCCCCCAGTTCTTCTAAAAGCTACTGTTTTCTGGAAATCTGTGTGACATTGATCTCACTACCCTGCCACCTGGTCTGTGAACATCCATCCTCATTACTGCAACAGTACTTACTGTACATGTCTCTAGGGTTTTCAAGAAGACCCCATAGACTCTTTTAAGCTTTTTCTGTATGACCAGCTTGCCCACACCTGCTAAACCTCCATTAATCAAGGTTTTGGTAGCTCACATCCATTGACACACTATACCAGCACAGGCTCTGGCTCTGAGGTTATTTTCTTCCTGCCTGCTGGTCAGTTTCAAGTAAATATTAATTAAGCCAAGGCTTCCTCTTGCAGGTGGTTGGTACTGGCTCAGAAGGCATCCTTTAAAGCTGCATACCTGGTTATTGCTTCAGCAACGCATCATGCATGTGACTTGTAGGTGACTAGCACCTAGTTTCTTCCTGTACTGGCTCCTCTAGCAAAGATGGCATGGCCATCTCATCTAAAGAGAGATTTAGGAGGACAAAAAACTATTTTTAATGAATCCATTTATAGTATATGGGATAAAAGAAATCATTCCACTTAAAAACTGCATACAAATACCATTAAAATAGAGAGAGAGCTGACCACTTAATAGTGTATTTTGCTTCAATGTATGGGTTGATATAATAGGAAGAAAATTTTAAAAGTGCTTCAATCTTTGGATATACAACTTCAGAAGCTCCAAGGTGGCTAATGTACCTTCGTCTGCTTAGTTATGCATTATTTTACACAAACTGGGACCATTTTGGAGGGATAGCAAAGTGAAATTGCAGCTAGCTTATCACTTGGATAATGGGATCTTGGATTCAGAAGAGAATCTGAACAACTTATGTTATGGCCACATGCTCAGTGTACTCTACTGAACTCATCCCCTTTTCCCGGTTCATCATGTTAACTAGCTTTTCAGCACTGTGACAAAATACTCAGTAGGATCATTTTACAAATAGGAAAGTTTAACTTTAGCTCATGGTTTCAGAAGTTTCCAAACATGCTGCTTGATCCCATGGCTTTTGGGCCCATGAGGCTTGTGAGGAAGAGCAGAGCTACTCATCTCGTATTGGCAGATACAAAAGCGGGGAGAGAGAGAGAGAGAGAGAGAGAGAGAGAGAGAGAGAGAGAGAGAAGGAGGAGGAGGAGGAGGAGGAGGAGGAGGAGGAGGAGGAGGAGCACGAGGAGGAG
>JADRCH010000093.1:1488112-1568811 GCA_019843965.1 Rhynchomys soricoides | reverse complement strand
GAAGAAGAAGAAGAAGAAGAAGAAGAAGAAGAAGAAGAAGAAGAAGAAGAAGAAGAAGAAGAAGGAGAAGAAGAAGAAGAAGAAAGCCACCAATATCCCAGTATCCTTAAAGATGTATCCCCCCAGGACCTAACTTCCTTCCAGTAATCCCAATCATTTAAAACATGTGGACATCCTGAAGATTGCATCTTGGGCTTCCTTCCTCTCTCACATGTTACTTCACTACACAAGGTGGAAAGACTTCACACCAATTTCAATTGCTTTGCTTTTTTGGCAGCTTTCCTATCTGAGTTCATGAACTGATTGATCAGCATGTGTGCACATAGAGTGGAACTCTTTCCGCTGAACAAAATGAAGACTCTGAACCACCCTAACCCTCAGGATTTGCATTGTGAGCCTGTAGGGCCTAGATGATCTCTAAGGAGTTCCTACAGCTTCTCCTCTTCCTTTCTTCTCCATCACAGCAGTCAGATGGCTGTCCCAAGCTCCTCCAGCCTCTACCCATGACACATTGCCAGACTCATGCACACCTTCATGCATCCCCTGACCGTTTTGATCTGGGATGGGCCAGCTATGGGACATTGGTCCCATATAATTAAATCAGTTCATGACATCATAGCTGCCTCAGGTTTATAAGTTAATTCTATGCTGTTCATTTGATAATAAAAATCACCAAATACCATCATTTTCAGAGCATGTCTCTTTCCTGAGGTGATCCATGGCTGCATTTGTTGTGCCAATGGCCTTGTTTCTTGGTACTAATTCCATCACATTCCATTCTGTGTCCCTGTATCAGAATGATATGGACTGGGTAATTTATAATGAGAAGATATTTATTTCTCAGAGTTCTAGAGTCTGAGAAGCCCAAGGTCAAGGGGCTGATTTGGTGAAGAGCTTCTTGCTGCAGCTTACATTGGAAAGTAAGAGGGGGAGGAGAAAGAAAAAGCACTCAGGAGAAAGGACTGTATGGTTGTGAGGATTATTTTTAAAAATCCGTGCCCAACATAACCTGGCTTTATTTAGTACTGTATAACACATCCCAGCTAATAACAATTACAGGGAAATTTACGCACCTAATTAGGCCTAACCATCACTGGGGTTTCTTGTGAACCAAATGACCTTACAGACACCAGAACCACACTTCTCCATTTCCCACACTAATTGATCTAGTGCTGAGAGTGAAGTAGGCATGGTATAGCTTACATCAAATGAATTCAGCTTGCACTTGGTGGAGGTGAAGCCAGGAGATCAACACTTCAAACTAGTTGTGTTTTTCTTTGTTTATTAAGTCCACTAAAGTCATCCTTGTTCTTCCAAGCCTTTGCTGAAGGGCCAGGCAAGATACTCATGAGGCCAGCCACTCTCCTATCCAGGCAGTGTATGTGCCACTGACCATATGCCTTAGAGAAGGAGAGGCCTCTCTGATTTGGTTTAGCTGTTTGAAAGCCAAGGTATAGAAAGATAACCCCATGAGAATCAGAGTCCACAGAAAATGCTAGAGCCAGAACCAGATCTGGGTCCAACAGTTCTACCCAGCAGCCAGTTGGGCAAATTCTTATGCCCTCCAGCTGCATACCCACCAGCTGACTTCTCTGAGGGAGGGTCCTGCCATTCCTCTAGGTTCCTCACCACACTCCTCTTTGTTGACCCTATTGGCACCCAAATGGCCAGCTCATCTTTTACCTCAGTGACACTCGGCACAGCTGTGGTCACTGCCAAGGACACACTAGCTTTCCTCCTGTCTAGCTGACTGTGTGCAATGAAACAGAGACATGCAGAGACTGTGTGAATAGAACAAATGGATTGTAGTAGAGCTGTGCTCTGGCCTGTCTTGGGCTGTTGCTGACGTCTGGGTGAGTAGTGTCCTTAGGATACATCTCTCCTGATACTGCAGAGGTGTGCAAACCTTGCCTCTAGTTCAACAGGGTGACCAAGGGCCCAGAACTTCAACTTTCCAGGCCAGTCTTTCTCAGTACTGGTCCCTCCCATCCCTTCCTCCTAACAACCCTTCCTGGTGTCATCTTCTCAGGGTATGTCCACAGATTTCTAGTACTCTGGTCAGTCTACAGTATCCCCTCCAGTGTCAATCACCCTGGAAGAGTAGGCTGGATCCTGAGTGCTATTAACTCAAGGTGGACATCTTTGATGCTCTCTGTGGACACAGTGTTTCTCAGGCCAAAGCACAACCCCAGTAGTCCTCTAGTAGCCAGGGCTCGATCTTGTTTTCTGTGGCTTCTGGATGTCTTCACATAGCAGTGTTCCGGCTAGCTGGGGCTGGGTGCATGTGTGTGCCATGAACCCCAAGCATCTCTACAAAACTTTAGCACTTACCTCTACTCTTGCATCTGCCACACCAACCACCTTCCGCCACATCTGCCTCCTGGATCCCCCACTCATAGAACTCAAATCCCAAAGTCCCCACGACAGTGACCCAGTTTCAGGGCTGACATCCTGTGCTATTTTCCCCACTTCGAGACAGATTATTACTTTGCCCCTCGGAATTGATGCTAATAGGGTTTTGCTCTGCGTATTCATAATTCTCTGGGCAAGTCATCTGGCCATGTGGATTTTGTGGAGCAGAGCTGCTCAGACTTCACTGCACATAAGCATTATTGGGGAATTGGAGTCCAAGAGCTGTGTGTCTAATTTGTTCTCAGTCTCCTGTACAACACCTGGTAGAGAAGGTTTGTCTATGCAGGCACAGGGGCAGCCTGGTTCCCTCAGCTCTAGGCAGTTGTTCTCACTTGCCTGGTTCAGTCTCACTTTTCAAAACAGAAAACCATCTTGCCTGGAAAGGAGTCTATGCAACCCCACTTTATTTATGTGTGCATGCACACTTTCACATTTTGAGTCCAGCAGTAGATGCTGTATACATTCCTTACTCATTTTTCCACTTTGTTTTTTTGAGACAGGATCTCCCACTGACCCTGGAGCTCAGCCATTTAGCTAGGTTGGCTGGCCATTGAGCCTCAGGGATATACCTACTTCTACCTCCTACTTTCCTGGAGTTATAGACATACACTACTATGTTTGGGTTTTAATTGTGTGCTGGGGATCTTAATTCAAGTCCTAATGAGAGACAGGCACTTCCCAACTCAGTTCTATCTCCAGTCCACAGTTTTCTACAAAGACTCATGATGTTACATTTAATAATCCCCCCAAATGATGTCATCCATAAAGTTGTCCCAAACTGCCTTTCAGGTACCCTACACATGTCCAGCCATACAGATAGCCCTTCCAGGATGCCTGTCTACCTCTTGGCACTACCAGGGAGCACCAAAAGCAGGAAAGACATTATTGACATACAGAAGAGACCCCAGATACTCTAGTGATGTCAGGCCACAACCTTTGCCTATTCCTTCATCAACCCCTCTGAGGACCCTAGACAGCTACCTGAACAATCATCAAGATATAAAAACTTCAGCCTTGTCACATCTATCATTCTGACATGAGTGTCCCTTACCTGCCAAGCCATGGTTTGCAGTCTTGACTCTGCCTGAGAATCACCTGAGCAGGTTTCAGTGATAGGGGCCCACTCAGAACAGCTCTGGCAGCCTAGACACCAGGGTTTTACAGGCTTCTGGCTTAGAGAGTGCAGCCTAGATGAGATCTACAGTGATGACCAGGCCAGGCATGGTGGGAGTAAAGAATTTTAAAATATCAGGGCTACAGGGAATCATAGACCTGCCCAATTTTTACCCTTTCAGTTTATATGAAAAGTCACTTGCCAAAGCCACACAGTGGAAGTCCAGAATGCCAGGCAGCTGGCTTAAGTCCAGAATGCCAGCAGCTGGCTTAAGTCCAGAATGCCAGCAGCTGGCTTAAGTCCAGAATGCCAGCAGCTGGCTTAAGTCCAGAATGCCAGCAGCTGGCTTAAGTCTAGAATGCCAGCAGCTGGCTTAAGTCTAGAATGCCAGGCAGCTGGCTTAAGTCTAGAATGCCAGCAGCTGACTTTCAGCTCTGTGTCCTTCTTATAACACCCAATTCCATACGTGTGGAAAGGAAGTTAACCAAACCCAGCCATACAGCCAAGGGCAGAAACACTCCCTGGCATATCTGAAAAGGAGCAAAAATACTTTGAAAATATTAAAGGCTATTTCCAGATGTCAAATGAATGTAATGAACACAGCTTTAGGTTTTTCAACACACTGAGACTAATTTAATTTATTTAAACGTCTTTGTTGGCGTGAGGAATTCTTAAGGCGGAACTTCTTGTCATGCCACCCCACTACAGATCGCCTGCAAGCTACCTTGAACTAGAAATAACTGTAAAATTCGTTATACTTCAACTGATCAGGATTCAAGACACTTGATTCTTAACAGTTTGTGTAGGATCAAAGATATGGCTGTTCTCCAAGAAACCTGGGATGTTTACATCAAAGTTGGAGTTGAATCCTTTTCAACCTCACACTGTCTCTTTAGTGCTTAGATTTGAGTTCTTGTTGGAGACCTTTGTGTGGTGCAGGTGTGTGTGTGTGTGTGTGTGTGTGTGTGTGTGTGTGTGTGTGTACGTGCATGCATGCATGTGTATGCACATGGGACTGCATGCTTGTGCATACACACAGGAAAAAGTGTGGGAGGTACATGCATATGTACAGGTGCAGTGGTCATCCTTGTCATTTTCAAGGAACTGTCCACCTGTTGAGACAAGATCCATCAATGAGCTGAACTCACCAAGTAGGAGCACCCCAAGGGTCCACTCAGCTCCACACCCACAGGGCTGGGCTTATATCATCAAGCATGACTTTTTTTTTTTTTTTAAACATAGATTCTGGAGTGTGAACTTTGGCCCTCATGCTTGGATAGCAATCACTTTATTGGCCGAGCCATCTCTGTAGCCAGGAAAGTGCTTTTGACAGAACACACATGTCTTACTTGGCCTTCTATCTGCAAGAGCCAGAACCAATCTGCTTTTGCATCAGGAAAAGCACTACACACTCTAGGAGGTGCTTTTCGCCCTCAGGGCTGAGTCTTCTACCTCCTCCTTCCCTCTTCTGTCACCCAGCCCCTCTCAACTCCTCTCTGTGAGGGGCTGGGAAGCTGTTTGGGGTTCTAAGGACATGACAAAGCTCGGAGCAATGTAAGTAGGGAAAGACTGTCCCCAGGAAGTGAAGAGATTCCAGCTGCCGATAATGTTCTCCCTGCTACCAAGTGTGATAGATACTTCAGAAGTGTCTAAAGAACCAGCGCAAAGCACCCCAGTCAGAGATACTTTCTTTCTTCTTTCTTTCTTTCTTTCTTTCTTTCTTTCTTTCTTTCTTTCTTTCTTTCTTTTATTTTTTTTTTTTTGTACTAGTGCTAGGGCAGTAAAGAGAACACAGAGGGTCTGAAGCTAAGGGAAGCTTCTTTCCTGGGGATGCAGGCTGAAAACTGTCATACAAATTCTGTTCCCAAGTACAGGGGCTATGATGCGCCCCAGGAATACTTTCATGTCTGACTCCCTTAAGCTGGAGTTGTAAGTTAGCGTTACCTTGTGCCTTTAGATTATGAAGTTTAAAGGCATTCCTTTCAAAAGCCAGTGTTTGGCTCATGATGAAAGGCAGTTGAACAGCTTATTCCAAGTTACATTCAATAATTACATGAGTAACCCTTTAAACACTAGATATGCAAATAACCCACTATTCTTCCTGTAATTACTCTGTGTACACGGTTGATAAACCCCTAAGATTGTAATACATGTTTATGAGATTAGCAAATACAATTTCTTTCAGAATGAAGGAGTGAGCTGGGAATTAAGAACCTTGCAGCTGCTGTGAAAGGCTGCCTGCAAGTATTGGTAGGAAGGGACCATGGAGGCAGGGGGTTCTGGGCATTGTCAGGATCCCTAGAGATGTTGCCTCTGTCTTTCTCCAAAGTACCCCCAAAGTTCTAAGTTCCTAGCTTTGCTTTCTCAAGTCTGAAGAGAGCAATTTCCCATCCAGCCGGACAGAAAACATATTGGCATTGGTGGCACCAGTGTGTATGTATGTGCATGTGCATGTGTGTGTGCGTGTGTGTGTGTGTGTGTGTGTGTGTGTGTGTGTGTGGTTTGGGCAAGGGACTTGCCTAAGATGACTGCATCCTAACACTTTCTCTCCCCCCTCAAGAGGAAAAAAAATGTGACTTGGGTTCAAATCTACTGAAACTGGCTCTCCTCCCCAGAACACATCTTAAATATAAAGGTTATGTTAAGTAATGATAGTTCTAGAAAGAGCCAAGAAGATATGAAGACATTTGTATTCCTTTTTTCTCTAGCTTTCCTAAGCCCATTCTAGAGGGAGATTCTATGAGTGCTGTCCTGATTCTTCCACACTTTATCTTAGCATACAAAAGCATTCAGCTTGTCTGAACACTCTAAACACATTTGAACTTTGAATTTCACACAAATACCTTGTTTATTAACTGAAGTAGATACTTCTAGTTCTTTGGAAAGTTATATCAAATGATATTTTGCTGAGGCACACAGATGAAAGGGTGTCTTGCTAAAGCAAACATGGGAAAGACCATTTTCCTGAAGCAAACACAGATAAAAGGATGTTTGGATGCAGCAAACACGTGAAAGGACTCTTGATGAAGGAGTGTAAATGTGACCCCACAGACAGTGGGTCTTGGTTTGTTTTGCTCTGCCTTGCTATTATTTGCTAAAGACATGCATTGTATAGGTTGCAAAAAAATGTATGCCTACAACTAACAGATTCAGTGCATCCACTTTCAGCCTGTCTTATTCTATTTTTTGTTATCATCACGAAATATTCAGGACTGTATGCTTTAAAAAGAAGAAAGATGTAACTAGCTCGCAGTTTCGAGAATTCCAAGGCAAGTTACAAGAGTCCACTGGGCTCTGATAAGGGCATTTTGACTATATTATAACATGGCAGGTGTCATCATGGTGAGACTAGGTTTAAGGGAGCAATCAATCAAACTGCACAAGGGAGTGGGGACTAGTCTGACTGTTTTGAAGGCAGCTCAACAATGTGGCAGCTAACTAGAATCCTAGGAGAAGTGCATTAATGCCTCCTGAGAGAAGGCAAGCTCCCAGTGCACTAACTACCTCCAGACTGACTTGATCTTCTGTGGTTTCCATCATCTCAACACCTGATCCTGCAGACCAAGATTGTGGGCATGAAGGTGTGGGCAGATGCATATATCCTGACTGTCTCAACTCTCGACTGAGGAGGAAAGGTACATGGGGTGGTCCACTTTGACCTCATATTCATGCCATATGGTTGAGTCAAGCTGTTGGTATCCTGGGGTTCTAGATCTAGACAGACAGAAAACCCTATCCTGCTGGGCACAAGGAATGGCTTAGGCTTGTCCATGTGAGTCATAGAAGTTCTGGAGGGTTGATTCATGTATGTCACATAATTATGAGATGCCTACTGTAGGCCAGATAGTGTTTTATGCTCAAGACCAAAAGACAGAGGGTCATACTCCCCAAGAGCTGGCATTACACTGGGTATAAAGCACAAAAAAACAAACAAAAAACCAAAAAACCCTGATGCATATGTATAAAAGCACATTATTTGGCATGCTGGAAGGTGGTATGTGCTGGGGAGCAGGGATGGAATAATATGGAGACTGACGGCATTAAAGAGATGGCGTTTGAGAAAAGTGGTGCAAGCAGAGGAGGAGGAACTCAGCAAACAGACAAGCAAGTGCAGCATGTTCTGTTTAGAAAAGCACCAAGGGCTTTAGACTGGAAGCCAGAGAAACTGTTAAGAGAGTCAGGACGGCATAAGAGGCGAGGGGGGACGCATGCAGCCATTGCAGTCTCTAGCAGTAAGTAGAAGAGAAATGGGAGAAGTGTTAGTTTGAGAATGGGCTGCAGTCTTTGCAGGAAGTAAGGACAAGGCAGCTGGTAGACCGGCCTTAGTCAAGGAAGAAGCTGCAACCAGGGCAGAAAAGAAGAGACAGGGTCTGATCTCAGATGAGCTCTGCAAGCAGAGACAACAGAAGTCATTGTCAGTAATGGAGGACTGCTGGTAGCTGAAATGAGAAACACGGTGGGGTAGTAGGGAAGCTGGAAGAAAGCAAAAGCAGGTGTACAGATGTTGAAGAAGCAGGTGTACAGATGTTGAAGAAGCAGGTGTACAGATGTTGAAGAAGCAAGGCAAATTCTGGACATGGTGATCTTTATGTGCCATGAGGACCCCAGAACAATGAGGCGTTAAGCAGGTTGACTTCTGCAGAGAGCAGAGGAAGGAGAAACTTGCTGGTGAGTCAATGTAGATGGGTAGGAAAAGACCAGCATGGGCCATGGTGGGAGAAAAGGGACAGCAGCTGAGACAACCATTACTATACTGAAACAGAGGGGACCATGGTGTGAAGTGCAGTGGGGCTCACTGGACAGCGAGGGTGTGCAGACAGATTTCTGATGTCATTAGAGAGGGATGAGTATTGTGAGAATGATGTAATCCACAGCCCAACCATCTTTACACTGTACATGTTCTGTGTTTTAAGGGAAGAATAGGTCAAAACTACTAGCTGTGTTCTATTTGTACAAACTTTTAAATACTGTGGTGCCTCGGTTTCCCTATCCACACAGTAGAGATGAAGTAGTGCCTGGAATGGGCTAGGGATAGAGTTCAGTTGATAAAGTTTGCCTTGCAGGCATGAATATCTGAGTCTGAACTCCAGAATAAGCTGGATATGACTGCACACGCTAGTAATCCCAAAGCCAGAGAGGTAAAAGGATGGATTCTTGGGGCTGGCTGAGACAGCCACTTAGCTCATGTGGTGATTTTTCAACCAGTGAGAAGCCCTGTCTCAAAAAACAAGGTAGATTGCTCCAGAGAAAATAACAGCTGAGGTTGTTTTGTAGCATTTAGATGCACTTCTCAGATGTTGGTCATCATGCAGTGATGATATTTGCACTGTCTGTAAAGATGTAAAGACATCTTGTCTCCAAGTTGTCTTTTATCATATAGTGTCAATACAGAACCTTTTAGAGATAAAAAATTATGTGAGTGAGACTGTTGTAGGCGTTTTTCTTAAGCATTGGAATCTAGTGAATCTTTTGCAGACCCCTATCTGGTGGTCTAATTAGGTTACTCCCTGGGCTGACAACTCAGGGCCCCTTTGAATATTCTCTACCTCCTCATGTTTTATGATGGTGAATTTGGTGAATTTTCAGCATTTTTTCTCATATTTGATTCATGATTTGGCTGATACATTACTTACTTTTCTGTTGCTGTGATAAAAAATGCCAAGACCAAAGAGCAACTTATGGATTAACTGTGAGGAACCAGTAACAGTGAGAGACCCTGACTCAAAAATCAAGATAGATCAGCAGAGAAAGATGCCTGGTATTGATTTTTGGTCTCTGAAAATTTATTTTGGCTTATGGTTCTGTGGAGATAAGGGTCCATCATGGCAAGGAGATGTGGCAGCAGGGAACAGGCAGGAGTAGAAGGCTGAGAGTTCACACCTTTAACCTCAAGCACAAATCATGGGGGTGGGGGTGGGGGCGGGCTCAAAATAGAACAAGTACTAAGTACTCTCAAAGTGCACCCACTGTGATATAGTTCCTCCACTAAGGCTGCATCTCCTAAATCATCCCAAATAGCATCTGGAGACGGAGTATTCACACACCCAAGCCTAAGTGGGAACTTTCTCATTTGAATTGCCACAACTAGTGGAAAGTTTCTGGTCCTGGGGCTCAGGGAGATGCCTCAGTCACTAGAATGTTTGCTGTGCAGATGAATACCTGAGTTTAGACCACCAGCTCCCATGAAAAGCCATGCATATCTACATATGCCTGCAACCAACATGCTGGGGAAGTGGGTGTAGGAGCATCCCTGGGCTTGCTGTATAGTTACTGTTGCGAAATCAGTAAGGAACCAGGAACAGTGAGAAACTGCCTCAACATATTAAAATAGAGCAACTGTGAAAGATGCCTGACATTGACTTTTGGGCTCTACACGCATGTGCATAGAAACCATTAGAAGTCTTCTGACTGCATTCACCAGCTCACTGATAAAAGGTTGGTCATGTCTATGTCCCCTACGTTTTATCTTGTTGGCTCTTTTCTGGATGGTGCTGGCTATAGAGTCTCTGGATTCCACAGAATGAGTCTACAAGTAGAACTTTGGAGAACCAACCTTGAGTATTATTTTGCAGCCCTTTCATAGAATGTGGGCTCTTCCTTTAATTCCTTGGGACCTTAGACAGCATCTTGCAGGTCTGGTTTCTGGATCTTTCCTGGTGGTGTCCATGAAAGCCCATCAGATGACTTTAGATACCTGGAAATGAGACATTATTCTAGGAGCTTGATGATGTTTGTCCCCAAATCACAGACATGTAGACATCTCTCAACATTGTCATTTACACATTTGTGGGTGTCTTGTCTCTCTTTTCCACAGTATTCAGAATGTTGTCGCTTGTAGTCTGTTGGATATATTGACTCTCTAGCCCCAGCTGGAGTATGTCTGTAACCTTTGGGCAAGATTGTAAAGTCAGTGGACACTTGTGGATTTCCTTGGTTTTTATGAGAGCTGCTCTTTGTTTATGAGCAGAGATTTCCAAGATATTTTTCATTTTCTTCCTGAGTCTTCCTGTTGTTAGCTTCCCTTTGTTTAGCTTGCTCCTCTCCTTGCCTTGTGATTACCAAAGTGCTTAGTGATGGTTGTTCTGGGTTCACATCTACTACTGAAAGAACTGTCTGTCACTCTAAGGGCCTTCCAGGGACATTGCTTGCAGAGGTCTAGGCGCTTGGGGAGACAGGTGTTCCTGCTGGAGAGTAGGTCTACTTTTACATTCTGGGAGAACCCAAGTAACCTTGCCTTTCTTCAGGATACTCAATATGCAAGCTCTGCACACTAGCATCCTTTCTAGCAGCTCTACCCTGTTCTGAGGAGCTGGTCCTCAGCTTTCACTGGAGAAAAGCTAGGGTGCTCCTAGGCAGGCCTCCGTAGAACCCCCGAGCACACTCTAATCTGTGGATCATTGCAACCACCCGTGACTCATCCATGCTTGGCCTGTGCCTGTATTGTCTCACTTTGAACTTAATTAATCATTCTGAAAACTTCTCTTTTTGGTGTTCTTGCTGCAAGATATTTTCTCTTATGGCCACTATAGTCATTCTGACTGTCTAAAACTTTATCATGCGGTCAGTCTACACTGGCCTTCTTCTCAGTTTGTTCCAGATTGAAGTTGGGTAAAGTAGGTGGAGGTGCTCTCTGAGCACCTCCCCTTTCCTTTGGAAACCAAGAACTTAGGGCAGCATAGAAAAACTATTTGAGGGCTATAAGAACAGTGTTATTCAGTGTAACCAAGTAAACCTTCAGCTCCTGTTTTCAAATGACATGTGAAGTGACCTTGACCAAGCAAGTCCTTGAAGTTTCTGAGCTTTGGTGCCCTCCTGGACCAAGTAGGTCTCTTGATTGCCTGTGGATGGAATGTGCTGGTTTGGAGACTGTCTCAAACATCTTCCAACTGTCAATCAAACACTGGCAACCTGCAAAGTTCCTGTTGTGAAGTGAAACACAACAGTCCATGTTGTGTTTAAATACCAGGAAACGAGACATTTTTCTAGGAGCTTGGTGACGCTTGTCCCCACATCACAGAAATGTAGACATCTCTCAGCATTGTTTTTTACTTTGTGAGTATCTCATAACTTGCCTCAGGCAATCTCTCCTCACAGCTACAAGCCAAGTTTCCCCTGCTTATTTACTACACACCACTAGCTTTCTGTCAATGGCTCGTTTCATGGGTGATGAACCAAAACTCAGGTCCAGGCCGAGGGAGACTGCGGACGCTGCTGTCCTGGGCCTTTGTAAGCGATGTGTTTCAGATCCTGGGGACCCAGTACTCTTTGCTGCAGACAAAACAACCCAGGATTGACAGGCTCTGTGGGAGATTAGGTGCTCCCACAAATCTGAAATACATGACCTGCTGTTGAGATACTGGCCACCTGTCCAAGTCACTTGGGTGTGTTATTAATGCTTATCAAACCAGAAAAGGTGATTGTGTCATTACAACAGGATATGGAAAGCAAGACAGTAATAGCAGCATGACAGAGCCATGGTGGAAACAGTCTTCCTGACACAAGGTCCCTAACTGAATGAATGAATAATGGTCCCTCTAGAAATTTGCCTACTGAAGGGACATTTACTGCTTAGTCCTCTATAACCAGCAACACTATTTGTTACAGACTAAAAAGGTCTATTTCTCTGAGATTCACATGTTGGGGCCCAATCCTTGTCCCTTAGGAAGTGATAGGGTTTAAGAAGGTCATTAAAGATGCACATTCATGATAGAATTAGTGTCCTTTGAGAAGAGGAAGAGAGGTTACCCTGCGAGCTCCTTGTCTCTAGGCCAAGAGGGAATACAGCAAAGGGACAGCTCTCTGTAAGTCAGGAAGAAACTCTTAGCAAGAACGGGATCCACCACCAATCACTCAGACCTTGGATTATATCTCTAGAACTGTAGAAGGGGAATGACTGTTGTTGAGTGACACCCTCCATCCTTGGAACTTGTTTCAGTAGCAGAGAGAAGACCTGTCTGCCCATAAGACTGTAGCCTCCTCCACCTGTCTAATTTCATAGCCACTGGCCATTTGTGGCTCTTGATCACTTAAAATGTAGTTAATGTGATTGAGGAATGGAAAACACAAATTGCAGTTAGTTTTCATTTATTTAAGTGGGAGATTAGGTAGTTAAGTGGGAAGCATAGGCACTGTATCAGACTGCATGGGAACAAATGAATTTCAGTCACTAGCCTGCCTGAGTGAATAGTCAATGGGATTGGAAACCTAGCAGGATGCTCCCATTCAAGCTGACCCATATTCTCACCTGTCTATAACCTCAGAATTTCAGAGCACTGGGCTGCTGTCATGAACCCTTGAGATGTTTCTCTTCAAATTCTTCTCATGTCCTACATTGAATGTCTGAAGTATACATTTTCCTCAGGATGAAACACAGCCACCAGAGTTTCAGTAGTAGCAGGGGAGCATGATCAAACCTCAGAGAAGGGGTTATTGGGTACAATATGGCTTTCCTAGTGCCTTGTGTCTTGAGAAATCACAGGGATACTATAATAAATATGGTTGTAGAAAGAATATCTTATGTCAATATGAATGTGGCACAGGTCAACAATAAATCTAATGGCCCATGGCTTAGGCAGGAAATGGGAGATGGGACATCCAGGAGGCAGAATGAATTCTAGGAGAATGCTAGGCAGGAGATTTACCTGAAAGATGGACACATGGTACCTGAGCACAAGTAGCCAGCCATGTGGCAAAATGTAAGTTAAAATAAATTGGTTATTTTAGTTATGATCTAGTCAAAGAAGAGTCTAGAAATATGGCCAAGGTATTTGTAAATATATTTTGAGTCTAAGTCTTATTTTTGGGAACATGGAGTTGGAAGGAAGAATTGAACCTAACTTCTACATAAGATGTTTTCACTTTTCTGAGACATGAAGGGAACACCAAAACTGTGCAGGATTTGTTCCTTCTAGACCCATCCATAGCTTGTACTGCTGCTGCTCCATGGAAGTCAAGCTCACATTGCCTTGGGGGATCCACAGAGAAAGTCCCAGATGTTCCTTCTTGAGTGCAAGATGTTACCAGAGTCTGATACCCATCCCTGTCAAGCTTTCCTCTTAGCCATTCAGTTACCACCCAACAGATTGCAGATCCAGGACATAGTCACTGCTGCATCAGGACTTCTGAGGTTCAGACAGGACTTTGGCCAACACAGCACTGTGAAGAACTGATGGCCTGTGGGTCGTGACAGGGAGCATGGTAACCTGGGAGCTGGGAGGCCTTCCTGCAGTTGAATTTTGAGGTTGTGGGTGTTCTGCAATTTCAGACATAATCTTAAGCTCCCCATCTTTCTGTTGAATGGCTGACACCTGTAGGCTGATAATGACTGAAAAGCCCATGACTGAATATCTACAGGTAAGTGACCATACCTACCCAACAGCATACTTATTATTCTAGTATTTAAAAAGAAAATTTATGTACTGCTGTGGGAGACTCTGTAAAATTTTGACACATTGAAATACAAAGAACAAGGGGAGCATACATGTTTTGAAATGCCTGACATAGCTCTTCCTGTTGTTTTTAGTGGCTGCTTACTGGAAGCTCCTTGGAACAACTAACAGCATCACTGGGAGAAAGCTTTGAGGAGTCTGGTATAGTGAGTGTCTCACACAGAGAATGAAGCCCCTCTACCAAACATGCTGTCTCTTCAGACCAAATTCATTTTGCAGAGTGGAGTCCCTAGCCTTAGTACTTCTGGGGGCTCAGGGGTGGGATTAAAGACCATTGATATTCCAGTGCAAGCCAGCAGCAAGCCACTTAGGTCATTTCCTTCAGGGAAATGCAAATTTAAAAACCTGTGGGATTCCCATCCTGCCCAGTCAGAAACCAGATGACAAATGCTGCTGAAAGTGTGGGGAAAGAGGAACACTTATTTAACACTGGCAGGAGTACAAACTAGAGCTGCTAATGAGGAAATCAGTGGAAATTCCTCAAACACTAAGACCAGAATTACCATATGACCCAGCTGCTCCACTTCTGGGCATCTACTCAAAGAATTCCATATCCTACTACAGAGACATCCCTGTTCATTGCCTCTCTATTCACAACAGAAAGACAAACATGGTGTGTAGTCACTTACAAAGGATATTAGCTGTAAAGTAAAGGATAATCACACTACATTCTACAGACCCAGAGAGGCTAAGTAACAAGGAGAGCTCAATGGAGGGGGGAATGCATGAATCTCTTTGCAAAAGGAAAATAGAATAGACAGGTGTACTTGGGTGTGCATGGGGATGGGAACAGAAGGATCAGATTCGGGGAAGATAAAGGGAGAGAATTCTGAGAGACAACTGGAATTGTGGGCATTAGGAGGCAAGGTAGAAACCTAATGCAATGCAAACTCCAGGGAATCAATGAGGGTGACCCTAGCTAAGATCCTAGTAGGTGGGCAGGTAAGGATCCTGAACTAGCCATCTCCTGTAACCTGGCAAGATTTCCAGTGAAGGATTAGAACACCAACCCAGACTAAAACCTTTGGCCTAAAATTTGTCTTGCCTACAAGATGTGCTGTAGTAAAGGTGATGCAGAAATTGGGAGAAAGGCCAACAAATGACTGGTACAGCTTGTTGAGGTCCATTTCATGAAAGGGAGCCTACCCTTGACACTGCCTCAAGGACAAGAAACAGAAGCTGGATAGTCCAGTTACTTATGACAGAACCAAACACAAGAGGAAAGAAAAGAAAAAGAAAAGTCAATAAAATGATTCCTAATAATACTCTGCTATACTCATAGACAGGAGCCCAGCATGATTGCCATCGGAAAAGCTTCATTCAGCAACTGATGGGAGCAGATGTAAAGACCCACAGCCAAACATTATGTGAAGATATGGAGATTGAGGAATTCTGCAGAATGGGATGATAGATTGTAGGAGCCAGAGTAGTCAAGGACACTACAAGAAAACCCATAGAATCAACTAACCTGGACTCATAAGGGCTCACAGAGACTGTTATGGTTGTGTAGCTTAGTCTTCTGGTGGGACTCCTAACAGTGGGAGCAGGAGCTGTCTCTGACTCTTTTGCCTGCTTTTGGGACCATTTTCCTACCATTTTGGGGCATTACAAAAAGACAAATGCTGCACATTCCCCCTCATATTGGATCCTAACTTTTTGTGTGCAACTTGGAAATTTTGCAGAAAACCAAAACTTAGAAGCTTAGAACTTGGGACAGGGATTCTTTCAGGAAGGAAGAATAGTAGAATGTAGATAGCATGAAAGAAGAGAGCGGGGGATACTGGCATTGCAAAGGTTTAAGCAAGGAGATTGAGAGGGGTTAGGAAAAATGAAAAATTGGGGAAGAGGGCCAACCAAATCCTAGTGACTATGAGAGAGCCACAAAGCCATGTATTATCTTGTCACCAAACTAAAAATATTAATTCATTTCTAAAAGTACAAAATTTTGAAAGGTGATACCCAGTGTGGCTTGGAATAGTGCTCCTAGAAGCTGTGGGTCATTAAACAAAACCTCCAGTGCTGGGGTGTGTGATGCTTCTTTATGAGTTGTTGGTGAGAGATATCCCAAACCCTAACCCCAACCTCACACTTTTGTTATCCTTTTGGTCTCTCATGAGAAGTATGTGGTAAGATCTTATTGCTGAAGGCATCAGATGCTTGGCAGTGTGATACAGAAATATCAAGCTGGAATTGAACTGGAAACTTCCTCCCTGTTTGCTAGCTTTCTCAGTACCAGAGGTATTATTCAGGCTGCTGGGGGAGGAAAGGTATCAACAGTCTTACCTAGATGAGAGCACTACCAACTATGAGACCAAGTCTCAAAACAAGATGTACCTATATAAGCAAAAGTGGCCCCACAGCTATGTAGGTAACTGATCAGTCTTTGGTTGGATTTGAGATCCGTGTCACCAAAAAGAAACCAGAGCCAGATACTGTAAACCTGGATTTTAAAAAACCCATGGTGGGGGAGGTCATGAGCTAAGGATGCTAATACTGTTATGAGAAACTGGCATAGAATCAAACCACCATCTAAATATTTATATTTTTTACTGGTAGGAAAAATGCTATTCTCATCCTGATTCAGAGAAGACTTTTTGCAATGAGTAGTGAATACAGAGACTCATGGCTTCACAAGGTGCTAAGAAGAAGAGATTGTTCAGTGTTCAGCCTTAAATAAGAAATGTATACTACTCCCTCTAAGACTCAGAACATTTGAGAAGAGAACAATGAAGAAACATAAGAGCCGTAAGATAGGGAGAAGAGCCGTGAAATGGCACCATCTGGGAAAGACATGGTTTGGACAAGGACAAATTGCCATGCAGTCCATCTTTGTGACTATTTACTTCCCTTCCTTTGGTCACTGCTTTTTGTCTCATTGGCCTGCACACAGGTTTCTTCCTTTAGTTGTTTAGGCTCTGTAGGATGTGAGACCATCACTAGAGGTGGAGACCTGGTCTAGCCCAGGAGCAATTATGTCATCATCAGGACTAGAACTTGGCCTCACATGGGCTTTGTAGGGTTTGTTGTGAACTTCCCCTGCACCAGACAGGCTTGAATCTCACCTGCTGTGAAGCAGCTGCTGCTTGAGTAGAAGGTGCTGCTGGTACAACCATCTTCAACTCTCTTGTGACTTCTCCAAGGCATTTTATTTCCCCCAGTTTCCTTGAAAATCATGACCCATCAAAGCTTGTAGACTATTGGATCCAACCCTTTTCTTAGGTGAGGATGCTGTGGTTAATCTGAGTCACAATGATGTCCTAGTAGTCCTTCAAGGCTACATTCAGTCTCTGCCCTCTCCAGGAGTCTGCCTTCACCTCTAGAGAAACTGTCACTTTAATCTGTGTGTTCTAGAAGAGGGGAGAGCTTCAGATGGGTCTCAGGGTTTCAGTGGAAGAGAGCCTGTGTCTGGTGTAGATGCAAGGCTCAATGTGGAGACCAGTTTCATAGGGATCATCAAACTGTTCTGAGCCAGTTTCAACTGAGGACACATCAAGAGTTGGTTGAAGTACAACTTTCCAGTCTTGCAACTGACTATATTGATCCCCTGAAGCAGATTAAGAAAGCAATTGTTTCTAGTCTGTGGAGTAACACAGTTCATGTCTAAGCTCTCGACAGCTTATGTCCAAAACTGAACTGTTTGATTTTGATGTGCCCAGTGTGGAGGCTGCACAGGTACCATCTTGGTTCTCTTCCCCAGTGTTCAGACAAATGTTGTGAGGCATGAAAAGGTCACTGGCCTTTGGCTTTGACATGATCCCAAAGTCTAGTCATCCAAGTGCACCAGCGGTGCCTGACATCTCTCTGAAATGAGTCAGTCACTTTGCACATTTTGATTTTTACATGGCACCTAGACTATTATTATCCATGACTGACATCAGGATATATTTCACCACAAGCAAAGGCAGCGTGTGGATTCTGTCAGCATCATCTGACATTGCACTGCATCCTCTTTCTCTTGGAAGTATTGCAAGCTTCTGCAATGCCAGAGATGTTCCTGTCTGTCTGAGACTGATGTTGAAGATGAATAATGTTTGGAAAGGATTAGAAATGTTGTCACAGGAAGAATCGAGTGCCAGGAGCAACTGGTGAGGGTAGCGTAAGCTCTGATGATGGCTGTGTGCCCACAGCACTCTGTTTCCTTAGTGGTTTTCATATGGTGGGATCTCTATGCAAATGCCTAGTGGGAGGCTACAAAGGCAAGGAGAGTCTGGGAGCAGTGCCCATTCTTCTAAGAAATGATTAGTGGAATGGCACCTACATACATATCCACCTTCATTACCCTTCTCCTCCTGCTTCCCCACCAGACTGCAGAGCACTGGTAATGGGACAGCCCCTATTCATGCAGAGGCAGATACTGGCCATGGCTGCTTTCAGAGCCTGGGATCCCTGTTATCTTGTAGGATATGGTGCTTGGGAGGACCGAAGTCTTCGGTGACAGGTAGATAGCCCAGTTGTCATCTGAATTTTCTCTAGCTCTTATTTATCAAGACCCTGATAATCTCATATGTTTACTTTTCAGGAGGTGGCAAAGAAGAAAGTGAAAGTACTGAGGGATATTAGAGCTGGAAGGATCTCACTGCAAAGAAGCAACGAGAGGTTGAGGTTGGAGTGACTCACATGCATGGTGTTATGGCATGGGCATAGCATCTCATTTATTCCCAGGATGAACCTGGGAAGCCAGGGTTGTAATAATACCTTTAGAAATGTAGAAACAAGGGTTGGGGAAATGACTCAGTAGGTGAAGTGTTCCCTGCCCAGACATGAAAACCCTGAATTTGAATCTTAAGTACTCATGTAAAACCTGGGTGTAGTGGCACAGGCCTGTAACACCCCCCCCCCACACACACATACAGAATATGGAAACAAAGGTTCCACACAGTGTGTTACATCTATCAGGCTGCCTGGAGACCTTCCACGTGGTGTACATTTGTGTCTGTTGTGAACTTGATGGACACTTAGTGAACAGATACACTCTGGATTTCTCCTCCATTATGTGCCCATTTCTGGCTCTTAGTTCCCATCTCTATGAGTATCACAGAGCTTCTTTCCATCCTCTCCCTTTCCTACCTCAGATATAGTCTGCTACCACATGCCTGCTCTTAGTCCTGACATAGCATACCCCATTGCTCCAAGTTTCTAGGGTGTCATCATCCAGGAAGCTTTCTTTCCCTCACCTGATCATTCTGTGGGTTCAGTGGCCACTCCATATTCTCCATGGCACTGAATGCCATCCCAATACTGATATGAGGACTGCCTCTTGGCTTTGTCCTCCACTTGACCATTGATTCTCACTGAGTGTGATTTTACAATGCAAGGGGCACTTTGGTTGCCTGGCAACATTTTCTGTTGTCTTGCATGGGAGTACTTCTGATATCTAGTGGGAAGACAGAGATGTCACTCAATAAAATGCAATGTATAGGATGGTTCCCACAGCAAAGAACTACTCACTGCAGAATGCCATCCAGCCAAGGCAGAGACAGTCCACTTTCTCCAGACAGAGACCCTGGCTTGCTCTCCCCTGCTCCTTATCACAAGCATGTAGTTACAAACACTCAGTAATGTTGGCTGGATGTTATTGAACAAATGGAGTGATTCATGACATCTTTCATTGAAGACATCAATCTACCCATTAGAAACCTCATAGTAGCTATATGTCACCATTGGAAACCTCTCTCTCTCTCTCTCTCTCTCTCTCTCTCTCTCTCTCTCTCTCTCTTTCTTCCACACTGTATATCAAGGACTGTATAAGATGAGCACACCAGCAGAAGAGATGACCCTGTTTGTCTTAGTTCATGGAATTATTGTATGCTAGTGTCTTAGTTCATGGCATTATTGTATGCTAGTGTCTTTTTTGAATGTATTAGTAGGACTGTATCCAGTGACCAGAACAAACACACACTACTTTGTCAGGTATTAAATAGCCCTGATTAGAAATCACTTGGCAGTGGTGGAGGCCCTTACTACAAAATTCCAGAGAATTCTTCTTTTACTATTTGTCCAAAGTGAGTGGAGTTAATGAAGAAACCAGGTTAAGCCCTACACCAATGAGGTCTACTTGTAAGATTGGGATCTCTGAGAACAAACACTGAGATGAGCATGCTCAAGAAATGGCATGAACAAGTTAACAGGTTCTTTGCTAACTAGACAGGCAGATATGATGCAGAACTATAGTGAACTTTCAGCTGCAGGAAGACAAAAATGGAAAGACCCTTCCAGAAAATGCTTGCTGTCTGTGGTCCTTCAACTGCCCCCTTCAGCCTACTAAATCACATGAAAGATTTTAACATAATCTTATGTTTGGAATTTTAAGTGTAGTATCTATTTTTTAAATCATATTGTAACACATGTGCACTGTGAAATGTAACCACATCTACCACCTAATCCACTCATCTCCCATAGGGTGAGATGACTCACTACTGAATAGGAACTAGTTGAATACAGTATGTATGGTGTTCTGTTGACACAACAGTCACCACACTGTACACTAGGGTTCTAGAACTTATTCTTGTTATCATTTGACCTTTGACCAGCATCTACCTCCCTGCATCTCCACTTCCTGTCTCTGGCATCCACTGTGTCCTGAAGTGGAAACTTAAGGGTTCTTTGGAAAGTCAGTTGTGTCACATGGTGTTTTGCTGGAGCAGATATATGAAAGAAAATTTCACTGAAGCAGACAACAAGCATGTGAAAGGGCATGACATGATGAAGGATTCTTCACTAACGACACATATGTATTGGTCTGCCTTACATTGTGTACTTGAGCTGTATTTGTCAGACTCCATAGAGAGAATTGCACCAAAAAACTTTTAGTGGTGTGCTGTGGCTTCTTGCCACTTCTGTAGAATCAGGCTGATTGGTAGAGTGATGTCAGCTAAGACAGACACTCATGCTGAGGCAGGACACATGCTGAGGACTGCATGTGATGTTTCGAGTATATAAATAGGGCTCCGTGGACAGTGATGGAGACTGAGCTAGGCTTGTTTATAGAGCTACCTGTACAATGCTTCTTGGTCTTGTATCTTTGCTGATCTTCATTTCACTGAGAGAGGCACAGCTGAGAACTTTCCCTGACTTTTCTGTTGGTCCTTGTCCCTTCTGATGACTCATGGCAATTAGGCTGAGGCCTGGCTGTTCCCTGCTAGGTTGTGCCACTGATGTTGCTATCCTGACATTACTGAACTGGACTGTTGATGTATCCATGAAGTGTTCGCAAGTGAATTGAGCTATCACTGCTAACCTGTAAACTGAACTGCTGATTTCCTGACAACACAGATGGGATTTGCTCCAAAAAAACCATTTCTAAACAGGTCCACTTCCCCCATATCCCTTCTTTTCCATTACTTCTTGTGGGTGGTGGCTACAAGGGAGGTTAAAGCATTTAAGAACCGTCATTAAGTGTAGGTTTTGATAAAGTAAAGCTACAGTGCATTGCCCCTCTCCACTTAGCTTCCATTTGCAAGCAAGGGTGAGAAGAGACTGTTTTCCTCCCTTCTGCCTGGTGTATTTCACTTATTTTCTCCAGACTCACCTACAGCAAATGCAGACCTTCCTTTCTTCTCTAAGGCTAAATATTGCACTGTTATGTTTATATGCCACAGTTTTAAATCCATTCTTTGACTGGTGGATACAGACTGCCTCTGATTCTTGCTATTGTGAATATTTTTGCCATGAATCTGGGGATTTAAGTATCTTTCTATTATCATGATTTAATTCTCTTTGTGTCTATGTCCAGTAGTGGGATTGCTATATCCCATTACCCTGTAATGGTTACCTGTATACCATGGTAACTGCACATATACTCAACTTTCAACCTGCATGTGGTCTCACAGCTACAGACCTGCATGTGGTCTCACAGCTACAGAACTGAAGGTACAGTTTTGAGGAGCTTCACATTGTCTTCTGTGATGGATGTACCAGTTCACACTGACACTAAAATCCTACAGCAGTGGTTCTCAACCTTCCTAATGTTGCAACCCTTTAATACAGTTCTTCATGCTGTGATGGTCCTCAACCATAAAATTTTTTCATTGCTACTTCATAACTGTAATTTTGCTATTGTTATGGATGTAAAAATATCTGATATGCAAAATACCTGATATGCAACCCTTAATAGGGTCATGATGCAGAGATTAGAGAACCACTGCCCTACAAGAATGTTTCTTTGCTGGTTCCTTTATCTTTTGACAGCCACTATCCTACTAGGTGGTATGGTTTTTAGCTTTGCATTTCCAGGATAATTGTAGATGCTATTTTGAATACTCATTGGCTATTTGTATGTGTTCTTTAGAAATCTGTCCTTTTAGTCCCTTCCTTTTTTAATTCGTTATTTGTGAGTTTTTGTTACTGGATTGAATTTGTTACATAGTTTTATTGGTATAGAATTTGCAAACATTTCCCTCATTTAGTGAGTTGTCTTAATCTATTGTTCTAATCTTCATGACTAATGGTCACTTAGCCACATCTCATAAATGAAATTTGTGAATGACATTATATAGTTCAGCATGCTTAATTGATATTTGCAAAGTCAGTTTTCTTGGCCATTACTAAAATGGAATCAATTAATGAATTAAAATATGACTCATTTGAGAAAGGACTTGAAGCAGATGAAATTCATATCCTATAAAATGGGAAGAGATGGAGGTGAATGCAGAACAAGGGAAAGTGAAGTCAGCAGTGGATTCTACAGGAAGTACACTCCACAGTGCTCAGTGCTGCACAGTGGCTGAAGTAGATGGACATTATCTGTCTGGTTTCCCAACAGAGTGAAGAGGATGGGGCAGTTGAAGGTGTCATGGTGCTTACACATGAAAATGTGGTAGCCAAAATGAAACTAATAAGATCCAAAACTCCTGTGCTAAGATCTATGATTGAATGTGGTTCACCTTACAGAAATCAAAAGAGGTTTCTCAAACATAATTATTAAAAGATAAATCAACTTTCAACCTGCAGGTGGTTCTCACAGCTACAGAACTGGAGGTGTTTTTAGCCTGTAAACATCTTTCAAATCTGGAATGGAAGCAATCATGAAACACTGTTAAACATTGGAACTTGTGAGGTTCACAAGTGTTCAAGGCTGACCACATTCTATTTTTACATTGTACAGATGAGTTAAAAACAGCATGCTTTATTTTTTAAATTAGTCACTAGAATTCTAGAGTATAAATGAGAACACATTAGAGTGCTTACCTGTTTAGCTTTTAATACTGAAGTTCCAGGATGCAGAGCAGCCAGTGATCACACAGGGGGCTCTCTAGTTACAAGATGAAGGAGACTGTTCCCATGTAGATTTTCATCCTAAAGCCACAGACAAAACTCAGATGTAGGACAAACCATGTATATGCTTTGAGGAGATGCTCCAGAGCAGGGCAATTCAGTATGGTACCATTGAGCATAGGTGGCCACTGACCTCTTGGAGCATGTCCCATCTGAATAGAAATATACTTTAGGTACAAGCACAGAAGCAGAGGAGATGGCTCAATGGGGAAAGTTCTTGATATACAATCATGAGAATCTGAGTTTGGATCCTCAGCACCCCTGCAAAAGGCTGGGAGCAGTAGCTCATATCTATAATCCAGGCACTGAGGGGTATAGACAGGAGGATCCCAGGACTGGCCAGCTAGTCTGATCATGTTGGTGAGCTCCATGTTCACTGAGAGCTCTTGTCCTAAAAGTAAAATGGAAAACAATTGAGGAAGACACTCAACATCAACCTCTGGCTTTTACATGACTATGCACACACATACATACACACATGCACAAAAATAAAATACACTTTGCAGTTCAAAGACTTAGTGTAAAACTAACATGGAGACTGAAGCAACAATCATGCCTGCATGAGTCTGTGCTAGGTCCTCTGCATTTATGTTATGGGTAGCTTGGTGTCCTTGTGGTCTCCTTAAAAGTGGAAGTTGGAGATGTCTCTGACTCTTTTGCCTGATCTTGTGACTCTTTTCCTTCTATGGGGTTGCCTTGTGCAACCTTGATATGAGAGTTTGTTCCTGATCTTATTACATCTTCTTATGCCATATTTTGTTACTATCCCTGAGAGAACTGCTCTTTTCTGAAGGGAAACAGAGGAGTGGATATGGGGAAGGGTGGGCATGACAAATAACCAGGAGAAGTGGAGGAAGGGGAAACACTGGTTTGAGTGTATGGTATGGAAGAAGAATTTAAAAAGCAACATATTATTCATATTATGTGCACATGTATATACACACACTTGTATGGGCTAGGGTTAGAGTGTTACATTATTATGATTAGGGTTAGTGTTGGGTTAGGGTTAAGGGTGTGTGAGGGTTAGGGTCAGGGTACAGCTGGGTTAGAGTTAAGTTTGTGTTCTTGTTAGGGCTTGGGGTTAGGGTTAGGGTTAAGGTTAGGATTAGGGTTAGAATTAGGGTTCAATTTAGGGTTCAGTTTTAGGGTTAGGGTTCAGGGTTAAGGTTAGTGTTCAGGATTCGGATTAGTTTTAGGGTTCAAGTTTAGTGTTTTGGTTCACGGTTAGGGTTCAGGGTTAGGTTTCACGTTTAGTGTTTAGGTTCAGGGTTAGGGTTAGGCTCAGGGTTAGGTTTAGGGTTCATGTTTAGGATTAGTGTTCAGTGTTCAAGGTTACGGCTACAGTTAGGATCAGGTTTGTGAGACAAAAAATATTCAGGTAGAAATATTAGACCTTTGCATTATTGATGTAATGATGTCAGTTTCTGATCCTAAAAATTCATCTATAATTGATAAGATCTCTGTGTTAATGATGTTAACTTTTCCAAAATATATCTTCCTCATGTCAGCTCTAGAATCTATTGTCCAGTTCCTCTAGCATCACCTACTGTCTGCCAACCTTTGTTCTCATCATCACCATCAGCAGCATCATCACACTACCACATCATCTCGGTCTTCATTTAATCACCACTTCCTGTCATCACCACCATGTTAAGTAATTATCAGCACTTTGCTATCATTACCACCTTCATCATTGTAATAATTCCTGCCAGTGCTACAGTTGTTTTATTTTCACCACCATATATTCAGCATCACCACTGGTTTTTACCATATCACCACCACAATCACTGCCATTAACACTATTATCACCATTGTAATCATAACTGTCATTATGAATAGCATAATCGTCAGTGCTGTGATTACCATTATCACATTATTGTCTTCAGTACCACTGCCACCATAACTGCCATCATCACCTTCTTCACCTGTAGCAATCCTTTACAGTTGTTGAAGTGAAGGTGTGTGATGGATTGATAGAAAAGCTGAGCTTGAAAGCAAGCACCCTTGCAGCCAGTGATGTCTGTGGTCCAGACAGTTCTACATACTTTTAGTTTGTAGCTGATCTAGTATCTCTTGGTTGGTCAAAGGGCTCTGCACAGCTCAGGTATGCATTTCATGGCCCATTTATCTTTTCCACATGAACCCATATGCTGACAGCTAGCTGAATGAAGGAGAAGTTTCTGGAGCTTTCAAACAGTAGGTGGTAAATGATTGATAGCTGCTCTTTTGGACCCGAAGCTGTGGCTCTGCTGCAGAGAGGTACACAAGAATGCACTATGTTAGTGCTGGCCACAAAGACTGCAGAGGACGGTCTTGTTACCCGTCGGGGGAGGAGAGGCCCTTGGGTCTGAGGGTGTTATATCCCCCAGTATAGGAGAATGTCAAGGAGGGAAGATGAGAGTAGGTGGGGGAGGTGTGTGGGGGTGGGTTGGAGAATATCCCCATAGTGGCAGGGGGAGGGCGGAGGGAATGGGGAGGTTCCAAAGGGGAGAGCTGGAAAAGGGAAAACATTTGAAATGTAAATAAAATATGAAAATTTAAAAGAGAAGAGTGCACTATGTTTTGGACCAAAATGTACATAATATATAATATAATACAATATAATATAATATAATATATAGTATAATAGAAATTTATACATATACAGCTAGAGAATACAATTGCTAATTTCTTCCTGGAGACAATAAGAACAATAAGAACAGTGAGGAATTTATTTTGGCTACAAACTTTGATCCATTTTTCATGAAGAGTTAAAACCATAGTTTCTCAGGTGCCTATGAGTCCCTGCCTTTGAATGCACCATGTCAGCAAGCTGGGTAGGAAAGAAGGTTTTTTTGTGTGATCGGGATGGATAGCTTCATGATTTCCTTTCCATGAGACAGAAAATCCAGGATAACTTTAGACAGCCATCTGTATTTCAAAAACCTGAATATTGTGTCAGTATGAAAACACAGCCACAGCTGATCTTCCTGAGAGATGGGGAGAAGTAGAAAGAGTACCAAGAGGGAAGGAAGATGGCTGAGACCCGGAAGCCTGTCTCTTCTTTGCTAGCAAATAATCCTTAGAGTGAGTGAGTGGTTTTGATCAGAATCCTTTGTTAGACACTCAGACAGTGTCTGCTAAAAGATAATTCTGAGGCCAGGGTGGCCCCAAGAGGCCATGGATGTGACTGAGAAAGTAGATAGAAAGCTCTGTATTTCACCTAGCATGACTCAGTCCTGAGAATGCAATCTTACAACCTGGAGGACAGAGTAGGTTAAAGCTCCTTTCATTACGTCGCCCTGCTTTGGACGTAGGTATCTGCTGCCTTCAGTGGTTGGTGGGAACTGCAGAGTAGGTTCAAACCAGGACCAAATATACTTGCCTCAGTATCTCCTGTGGCTTTTTTGTCTCATCACAGGAATGTTGGCCAAAGCCTCAGCCTCCTCTTAATGCAAGCAAGCATCATTTAATTGGCATCAGTTCCAGAATTCTGCATTCTAGATAAAAGAAATTTAGCCCATGTTTCCTAGTAAGTGAACAGATTCCCATTAATATGTATATCTGTATACAAATACATATATATGTACACACACACACACACATATGTGGAGAGAGAAGAGAGACAGAATTAGAGAATTTGTTAATAAACTTGTATTTTCCTTGACCCTACTGTATGGATGCCACTAAGATGGTTGTGGCATTACCCCCTCTCTCCATGCTTTCCATATTCTCTCATTCATTCAGTATTGATAACTCACACAATATAAGAATAGAAGTGAGTACCTCAAGGTTCCCAGGTCTAGGGTGGGTGATATAGGTGTGCTCCTATTGAATACCTGCATCTGCTGGGCACTGAGTACAGCAAAGGTGCTGTGATGAGCAGAGATGAAGTTCATGACAAGTAGGGTGATAAAGTTAATGATTTTGAGTCATAGTAGCTACTATGGTACCAACTAATTCCATTCACAAAATGATTCCATTATCTGAAGAAGAGGTAGAGTAGTTCCTGACAAACAAGAAATACGCCGTGTGGTGAAGAGTCCATGTTCTCGGTACTGGTCCATTGCTGGCAGCCACCATTTACTGAAGTGATGCTGGGGTTTGAGTGAGAGCTCTGAGCAGCTTCATGCTGCTCTCAGGGGCACTATGTGTGTCCCTGGCTAGGCTTTAAGCTGGCCAGCTACAGGATGAGACTGAGAAGGCTCAATATAACCTAGCCTCTGATTCTGCACAGCTTATCTAGGCCTAAGCCTAACATCCCTGTAGCTGGGTCTGCAGACTCCAGTGCTGGGGCCAAGATGCTCCTAACACCAAAGAAATCATGTACTTCATAACAATGTTACATGACAGATTATTGGACAAACATGCAGGAAGTGGCTCAGTATTTGCACTTGTGCATGTATGTGTCTGTGTATTCTGGAAATGGAGAGGACAGGAATGAGATGTAAGGAAGAACATCCTGCCTCTACCCAGCCTCCCCCTCCCCCCAGGGCTTTTTTTTTTTTTTTTTTTATAACGTCAGTTTGGGTCTTTCAATTAAAGAGTTGTTCCAGATAAAGGTTATTCTAACACTCCCTATTGAGTCTGGAGAAGTAGGAATCATGAAATGCTCTACTTTTTATGTGATACTAAGAAAGAAGACACCCTGTCAAACTGTTTGCTGTCTTTATCTGTGAAGCAGTTTCTGATTTCAGAGATATCAAAGTATGAAATAATGTATATGTTTCATGTAACTGAGAATATAGTCCACACAGGCTTTGAACCTCTTCTGATCCTCCTGTCTGTGCCTCCTGAGTACTGGAATTACAGTCATGTCCAACCATGGCTAGTATTTATGATTCTGGTAGTCAAATCATGCTAGGCCCAACTCTACCAACCGAGCTACATTTCCCAGCCTCCAAGTGTCATTCAATACTGAATGCAGGTGTCCTGGCTGACAGCAGAGGTGAAAGGGCTCAGCATTCACTTTTCTCCACTGTTGTTCTAGCTGGCATTGTGGACTGGGTCTAAATCTCCTTGGAGCTTCCAGGACTTACAGCATGATGCTGTACTACAGTGGGGCCCAGTGTAAATTAGCTAAAGCTAAGATTATCAATGAGGCAGGCAGGAAGCAGTTGGTTTCTTTGCAGCACCATAGACACAAACAAAAGCAACCAGATGAAACTACATAACACCAAAGACCAGAGACAACTTTAAATCAGGAAATGGTTGATAGATACTCTGAGTGTATCAAGCAGCATTGACTCTGGATTTCAAGGTGAAGAGCAAGAATTCTGAAGGGAGGGAGGGGCCAGGTCTTAGTTTCTCCTACTCCACTGTCATCTTTTCTCACCATCGTCTTTTTTCACCATCATCATTCTGACTGACCACAGAGAGGAGAGCAGGGCCATGAGGCTTAGTAGTGTTCATCTGCTTCTGATTACAGGAGCAGGGTACTGATAGCTAGTGGAACAGCAGAGTGGAGGTGGTGTTGGAGAGACAATTTTCATACCCTAACATTCCTGCTCTCTCACTCCTCTTCCTCTCATGATGGTCTCAATTTCAGTTGAGACTTACAAAGTGGGAAGAGTGAGCAGCAGCCAATGGGCAGAATGTCACTGACTAGCAGGGAGACAAGAGGAATAGTTCTCGGAAACAGCCTGAGGATTTGGCTTTTAGTCTGTGACTTGTGCCCCTGAACATCACACAAGTGCTATCCACTCGAGGAATGCCCATATAATTGTGGCTGCCTCTGATAAGTTCCTGATCTGCTATCGCATTCCAGAGAATGTCAACTAAAGCAAAGTGGCCAAGGACAGGATGCTTCATCTGACAGCAGTGTTGAGAAGGATCATAAGAAACAAGACAGTCTTGTCTAGCACCCACCAGCTCCTCACTGACTCTGTGGGGGCCACATCTTTGCAGAACCACGTGACTAGAGTTGTAGCCCCTGTGCAATCCCTTCACACCTGTCTCTTTCAGGCAGACTAAAACAGGCAGCTCCAGGAAAGACTTCATCTGAGGTGTCTACAGCAGGTAAAGAGAAGAAATGGGGACTTTTGGCACCACTCTTATGTTATCAGGGGCAAGAAACACATATACTAGAGGTAGGTATGACTTTGGCTCTTTCTTGCTTATAACTCAGCTCTGGGGTCTGCAGTACTGTTGTAAGTGGGCAGGAGCTGAATTATGGGTGCAGCCTGTGTCCCAGAAGATCATGAGCGTATCTGGACAGCCTGAGTGAATTGTTACCTGTCAATAAATCACAGTTCCTTGATTGGAATTTAAACTCAAACCCAAGGTATATTGCTTATAAACTGACAAAATGAAAGATGGAGAAGAACTCAAAAGCAGGATTGTGTACATGCATGCAGGAGAGACCACAGAGTTCATGTCATACACAGTAGACATCAAAGCAGAGCACTGACTGAACAAAGACAGCAATTTTATATTGTAAAGGGTTCCATTCATAACAAAGATATATAATTGCTATCACCTTTTACACACTGAATTATACTGTCTTTAAATAGCTAAATTAATGTCAGCAATTTCAAAGAGATGGACAGAAACAAAATGAAGTGGGAGACTTGATGTCTGCCTGTTTCTGACAGGTCATTCAAGCAGACTATAAACAAAGCTAGAGAGGGAAGGAACAAAGGAATTAGAAATTATTTCATACAGAAGCAGGTATCCTTGGGAAAGTGTAACTTGCCCTCTGTATCCAGGGGAAGGATGGATATGCACCGAGGAAATGCACTGAGTTCTATGCTGTGAATAAAAATCTCAAGTTGGGAAAAGCAGCCTGGATTCTAAGAGTCCAGTCTCCAGCCAGAGAGAGAAGGGAAAGGAATGTGGGAGCAAGGAAGAGCAGGGAAGAAACTAAGCTGAGATGCTTAGTGGGGAAAGGGCTCGCATACATACATGGCAGCCAGAGTTTGAAACCCCAGTGCCCATGTAAAGCTGGAAACAGCAGCTTGTGTCATAATCACACTGTTTCTACTGCAACATTGGAGGAAGGGAGGGGAAGCCTGTGAACCAGCTAGCCTGCTGAGCTCAGTGACAAACAATAAGAAACCCTGTCTCAAACAAGGAGAAAGGTCAAGACTCATATCCAGTGCTGTCTTCTGGCCTTCTCACATGCTGTGACATGCAATCACACACACACACACACACACACACACACACACACACACACACACACAGAGAGAGAGAGAGAGAGAGAGAGAGAGAGAGAGATTCAGAGACAGAAAGAGAGACTTTCTTGTAATTCCAAAATCTAAAATAAGACTAAATTGAATTACAGACCCCTGAGCCACCATGACATTGGATGTTGATAGCATTATGGTGGTAGACTGTGGCTTCTCTCACCTCTTATATGCCTTCTTTGTTCTCTGTGACCTAACAATGTTACTTGCCCTCTTGTGGTAGCCTTTCCTCAGAATTGGAGCATTCCCCCTGGAAGGAAACTAGTTAAGATTCAGGAAATAGACATAACTCATAAGTCTCAGGAAATTCCTAAAGCAGTACTCACAAAGCCCCTTGCCAAGGTTAAACAAGCAGTAGCCATTGCTAGGTAAAGACTTTATTGGAAATTGGCCCAGCTACCTGCAAACAATGCAGGGAGACCCAGGAAGGCTGATTTTGTGAGTCACTTTCCATGCTGGTGGCATGTTGGGTGATGTGGCTGTTCTTGAGTCACCCATGTTTTTGCAAGTGTCCTTTTAGCCTTTCACCTCTAACCACAGTGAATTCATTGATACAGTAAGCCAGCTAGGTAGAGTAAGTTCTTTGATCTGTTTTTGGTGCCATATCTGCAATGAGCAGATGTTTGTTCATGCCTCCCCAGGAAGAATCACAGAACACAGGTGTAATGCCCTCCTCCTTCCTCTTGAGTTTAGGTGACAATGAAACCTGCTTTGACCAACACGACACACAGTAATGATACTGTGTGACCTCTGGGGATGAACCTCAGAGATCTACAACTTCTGTTTTCTTTTCAGAACCCATGCTCTCTGATCCACATGTTGGGAGAAGATGCTTGACAGACAGTCGGACTCACAAAGCACTGCCCTCTTCTGAGTGAAGAGGTCCTTAGAGAAGGGGGACTGATATTGGGATATAAAGTAAATACATATTTTTTTTTAAAAAAGATAATCTGCAATAGACATGCCCCCACTAGACAATCCCTCACTAAGACTCCTCTTAGGTGATTCTAGCTTGTGTCAAGTTGAGACCTGGGTTCCACATTTCTCAGATGTGTTGGCACCTGCTGTTTTCTGACTTATGTTACAAGAACTGAACGGCTCTACATTCCTTCCAGGGAAGTTCTAAAACGTTCGTATGCATATCAGTGGCAAACTCTTCAGTGTTGTCTCCTGGGCAACCAGGCTCTGCTCAGTGCATGAAGTCTGGGCCTAAGAACTGGTCAAAGGAAGCTATGCTCTGTTGTGGTGGCTATCTACTTTCAGCTAAAAAGCAACTATAGCTAAGGAATGAGAAAAATTAATTTGCTGGGTAAAATAAGTATACAAAAGTGAGTGCGTATGTGTGTGTGTGTGTGTGTGTGTGTGTGTATAATTAAAAAATAGCTAACTAGAAATGTAGTTGGAAAAAGTAGAACAATAGAAACCTCCAGTTGTTCTTTCAGACCTTTAAATACTAAACTACTGACAGAAGGTGCTATCCAGTTGCTCTGATGGATAGGAAAGGGGCGATCTTCCTCCTTCAGTTAAATCTTCCAGGAAACATCCTCACTCTCACACACCTGCCAGTTGAACAAGCTTACAGACTTACCTTAGTTGAGCCCAGATCCAGTGACGCCAGCCACCAAGAGTAACCACCATACACTAAAGCCTCATATGACAAAAAGTGTGCTTGAGTCTTTTGAGATGAGATGTCATTGGATTTTCTGGGTAGGGATAAGCACAAGTGTCTACATCAAAGGCAGCAGAACTATCAGGGAAGCTCAGCCATGGAGAGACAGTGTGGAGGCTTTAACACCACTCAGATGGCTCTGAGGCAGAGGAACAGGAGCTTAGAATCTCTGGAGGAAACACAGCGCCAAAGCTGTCTTAAGAGTCCTGACCTCAGATAGATGATAAATTAGGATTGATAATTTTTCTTTGGAAGATAAGTGGGAAAAATGGCAATATCTGAGAGGGAGGAAGGACTTGATAATCTTCTGAGAAGCTGTTCTGGTAAAATGTGTCAAACTGAAAACTGAACTAGTAAGTCCACTTGTAAAAGTTATCTCTGGGGATTAAATGTAGGTACAAGTAAATACTCATCTTATATTGTGTGTTCAAGGCTAAGATTTAAAGAACCTCAAAACCCCAGGGTGTGAAATAAAGTCAGTGATTTAGAATAAATTCAGACAACAAAAGTGGAGACACTTGTCTGCTTCCTCTGGCATTATACAAGAGGCCATGATAAATATATATCATATATCATATATCATATATCATATATCACATATCACATATCACATAGCAATCATATATCATATATCATGTATCATGTATCATATATCATATATCATATGTCATATGTCATATATCATATATCATGTATCATGTATCATGTATCATGTATCATATATCATATATCATATATCACATATCACATATCACATATCACATATCACATCTCATATATCACATATCATATATCACATATCACATCTCACATATCACACATCACATATCACATATCGTATATCATATATCACATATCACATATCACATATCGTATATCATATATCATATATCATATATCAATCAGTGAACAGGAGATTACAAGAAGAAAAACACAATAAAATTTCACAAATTAACTTGAGAAAGTCTGAAAAATAGCCACACAATAGAATTCTTTTTCCTGTTAGGTCATGATTTAAGGGTGATATGTGCCTTCAGTTTTTCTGTGTGCCTGATTCTTTTCTTTGCAATGAATATGGACAATATCCATGGTTCGTAGAGATGATAAAGAGATGGTCATTTTGGCAAAAGCACAAAAATTAAAATTAGTTACATGATGAACTTTAAAGATAAAGGACACCAAGTTATTAGAAGAACCAAAAGATGTTTTTAAAAAGTAACACATGGTCATGCACATGTACACACATGCACAATTGTTCACACATACACTCACATACATTCACACATACATGCACACACATGAAATGCATGTGACAGCAGAGGTCTGATAACTATTTTAAGTCTCATGAGCAGGATATAACTAGAATGCATTTTTCTTCTGCTGTGCTGCTGAGGGAAATTCCTTCACTGGATTGTGTTGCTATCTCTAAAAGTCAAGCATATTATCTAGAGATGCTTAAATGTCCACCAGCTGCCTTTCCATCTTGCTTCACATATGAATGGTGAAGAGGTTACTGATTGCTTTGCTTAGGTCACAGCCACCAAAGTAGCTCCACTGGAAGAGTCACCTGAGTAAGTAATGTTTGGCAACTATGGTGTCCAGCAAGGAGATGACTTGGTCTCTCTGCCAAACAAAAGGCCAACATCTTGTCTACCACTTGGATAGAATCCCACTGAGAACTTTAAGACTATTTTAACTTGATTAATTTCTCCAATTTATAAAGCTGGAAAGCACAATTGCATTATCTCATGGAGCTGTTATAGATTTGGGCCACCGATCTGCATTAAAATAGCCATAATTAGAGGAAGCAGAGTCTTAGTAGGGTCCCTGGTCTCTAGCCATTGAACTGCTATCTAGACACTTTATCTTCAGTGGGGACACAGTGTTCTGCTCATTCAGATATATCCATTCATCAAAGCAGAGATGGAACTCAACTTCAAAAAGTGACCTTGTAGTTGGGAGTTGGCATCTAAACCAGCAGGAAGTAGAGGGTATTGCCTGAGAGCTGGGGAGGCCTTGCAGGGAGCTCCTGAGACAATGCCAAGATTTGAGAAAACAAAGCTTGCTTGCATGGTTTCAGGGTCGCTCATGTTTCTCCTGATATCCTCAAAGGAATGGCTGTCCTTTCTAAATCTGATGCTGAATTTGTCTAGAAGAGCCTTTTCCCACTGATGTTAATATACGGATGCTTCAAAGCAGGGAGCACAGGCAGTTATACTCAGAATAAGTACGAATGGATCATGTCTGGACCTATGCAAAAATGAAGGGCTTGGGTTGTCTGAAGGTCACTACTTTATCAGAAGAAACAGGCTAACCTCAGTTTGTTCTAGTTCCTTGGCTGACTGACAAAGCTAAGCACAATACTGAACAAAGTAAGGTGACCATTGTCCATTCATGCCCCAGCTCTCAGGCAATGACAGCAGCCTTAAAATGGAGACTTGGGTGTTAGGCACAGGTTCCATTAATAACAAACTGACAGATGAGCAACTGACAGCACAGTTGTAGAGGACTTTTCTTAGGCTCCACTTATATACAATGCAGATGTCAGGGCAGGGATGTGGCTCAGCTGGAAGTTGCCTAGCATGCACTCCTGGGCTTATTCACCAGCACCACATGTAACTAGATGTGATGTCACTGCCTATCATCCCAGCTGTACAGAGGTAGAGGCAGGGGGACCACGAGTTTAAAATCATCCTTGCTACATATCAAGACTCCATCTCAAAAACAAGAACAAAGGTAAAAACAGACTAATGGCAAGCACTGAAAACCAAAGACAACCCTCCCTAACCCAGCCTTATGTCTCAGCTGTCTAGTCCTGAGGTCTTGGTCTTTCTGGTTTTAGGATGAATCGTGGGGTACATCGTTGTTCTTTATGTGTCCAAGCTCCTGCTCCCTTCTGTCAACCATCCAGACCTCCACAACAAAACCTCCTTTCTCCAAACTCCTGTGGCCACAGTCCTGCTCACCAGTTTCAAATATTTTAAATTTCAAAGCAAATGAGCACATTTCTGCTTTATATGTGGCTCCACCATAGCAACACTAGAAAAACATAAAACAAGAAACCTTAAACCTTAGAGAACCACCAAACCTGATGCTTATTTTGAGATTTTCAAGGGGATTTGAATGTGACATTGAGAATCAGCAGGAAAATGGTGTTACTATTTAAAAATTTCAGTGGGATAGCAATCCTGTAATGTGGACCTTCTGAAAATCACTCTGGAGCTGAGATATTATTTTTAAAGACAACAGTCATCTTCAAGCCCTGGAAGTGGAGTGAGGCACTGTGACAGGCACCAAGGAGATGTGCCAGCAGCCCAGAGTCTCCCTGTAGAGGCAGACAGCATCCAACTGTGTGATGGGGAGTATAGCCTACAGAAGCCAGAGGCCATTCCAGACAGAGACATTGCTTGGCATCAAAGAGTTGAATTTCTGAGCAGCTTGAGCTGCTGGGAAACCCCTCTGCTGAGCTGGAACCTACCTATCCCTGGCTGCCTCTGCTGCTTCCAACTATGTTCTCTGCTCCTCCCTCTCTCCCCTCTCCCTCTCCCTCTCCCTCTCCCTCTCCCTCTCCCTCTCCCTCTCCCTCTCCCTCTCCCTCTCCCTCTCCCTCTCGTCCCTTTCCCTCTCCCTCTTCCTTTCCTCCCTCTCCTTCTCTTTTCTCCTTTCCCTCCCCTCTCCTCCTCTCTTCCTCCCCTCCCTTCCCCCTCCTCTCCTCCCATTTCCTTTTCCCCTCCCCCTTCCCTCCCCTCTCCTGCTTTTTGAGCAGGGTCTTCTCTGTCTTTTTTGTTACAGCTTCTCTCCACTTAAACTATCCTTTCTCATTTACTTGCTTCTTAGCACTTGACATGGTCGGCATAGGCACAGTCATGGTACCTATGGACACTTGCTAGATAGGGATGCTTCCAGGGATTGAAATTCATTGCAGCTGACATGTCTTCCCAACTCTGAGGAAAGGACTGTCAGTGCCATTTCTGTGCCCATTCAGGCTGCCCTTACCTATTTGCCTCTTCTGGGACATCTCTGAAAAAAGGCTAGAAACTTACAGAGGCCTCTCATCCCTTGTGATAGTATTAGGCTCAAATCATGAAGTAGGAAGCCTTGTTTTGAACTGTGATTCTGTAATAAGGAGCTAAGATGTTGTTCTCTAGAACCCCCACCTCCCTGCAAAGGTCCCTGTTCATGTAACCTGAGCTCAAAGAGACAGGTCTTGCTCATCGACAACCCTGCATCCCTACTTTGAAGCTGCCCAGAGATGACAAATATGATTGCATCCATGGATAGCGTTGGTTATGCATGTAGGTGTTGTATCAGTAATGATACTTCAGGGGCATCATTACTTTGGTCAATCAAGATATCTTGATTGCTTTTCTATTGATGTGAGAAGATGTCATCTTACAAGGCAACTTACAGAAGGAAGAGTTTATTGAGGTCTTACAGTTTCAGAGGGTGAGGCCATGACCATCATAGCAGGAACATGGCAACAGACAACAGGCATGGTGCTGGAGCAGTAACTGAAAGCTTATATCTTTACCACTTTAATGACACACATCATGCAACAAGTTCTAATCCTTGGCAAATCCTTCTCCCAACTGGGAACAAAGCATTTGAACACATGAGCCTACAGTGTCTATTCTAATTCAAACCACCACAGAAACAGTCTCCTCTGAGAAAAACCTTCCAACTTAGAGGGAAGCTTGTTCTAAAAGGGGTGAAATATTCCTTCCTGCAAAAAAGGATCCTTACAACTTAGAAGTTAAACAACTAAAAAACTTCAGGAAACCCAAGAAACTCAGCAGATTTACCAGGGCCTGCCTCCCCCAAGAATATATAAGCAATAAGAACTGCTGAGAGATACTTTCAGACAAACTGAGTTGCCTGGAAGACAAACAGCTTTCCTGAGCCACCATCCATGCTAAGGTGGACTTTAGTGATGCAGCCCTCTTTGAGATATTTTTGCTCAGATAAGTAACCCACACTCCCATAAGTAATTCAATAAACTTACTGGTTCACCAAGTTGGACTTCAGGGGTAACGTTACTTTGGTCTGTCATTAGGTTCCTTATCTGGGGTGAGAAGAGGTTTACTCAAGTCTCCCCAGGAATAACATACACATCACATCTGCTCTGTGACTTCCATGCAGTGCTCTAACCTAACATGTAATTACAAACAATGGACAGCAAAACAATCAAAAAACTGGGTTTAGAGAATTCACTCCATACAAGTTTCAATTGGATATAGAAGTCAGTGAATTTAGAGAAGTTGCCAACCTCATGGTATTACACAGAAATCAATTCAGTGAGTAGCCTCAGACAAGCCACTTACTATCTGGTTTGCAGACACTGCCTAGCTGTGGGCAAAGGGGGTAACCCACTAGCAGAGGGTGGCTTAGAGTACATGCTCTGCACCTCTGAAGGAAGACCTCATGTGCTTCACTCAGTGAAGATGTAGGCAGAATAAGCAGAGGGTAGAAGTCAAGTGTTCAGTCCTGTCCAAAGCCTCCAGAAGAGCATGTCAAGGTTGATATAGGCAGTGGGGAGCTTAAGGAGTTTAGGTAGGCCCTTGTTGTGGATTGGGCTTGGACATGGGGTCCCCAGAATCACCAGCTCCCTGTGTACATGCCAAGCATGTATCTACGACTTTCTCATATGCACTGAGACCAGCAACATTCAAGGGGAAACTTTGTCCAGCTATGTTTCCTCAGGAATGGTACCAGTGGACTAGGAGAGACAATTTTAGTATCTGCCTGGGAACAAATGACAGAAAACAGGGAGCTAGGCAAGTCACTGCAACCCATTGGCCAGAGGGATCTGTGAGGACCCGCCAATGGAGACATAGATGGGAACTTGGGACTGCAGGAGGAAGATTTGTTTGTTTCTCATTTCCATCAACACTGCCTGAGAAACCACCTATACCTGCCCATTTGTTTTGCTGTGACTGTTCATCCCATGGCTAGCTCCTTGGGGTCTCCTGAGTTTGTATCCCACGGTCTGGCCCTACAAGGACCATGTATGGTTCTCTCTGAGCCCTTTTGACCAGTTAAATCTGTTTACTCATATCTCAGTCAGTGCATTGTGTTGACTCCGTTAAAATCTGTGTGCTACAATAACATATGTACAACAATACCACAATGAAACCTATACTTTGTATGCTGCATTAGTTCTTTTTCTTATTATACTGTCAGAAAATACCCAAGAAAAATATTCTGGAAGAAGGGACATTGACTTGGGCTCACAGTTCAAGGAAACAGTTTATGGTAGTGGGGCACGAGGCCAATGGTCACATTGTATCTCCAGATGGGAGCAGTTAAAGATGAATACTGATCCTCAGCTTATTTCCACCTTTAAAAAAAAAAAACAAAAATCAAATCCAGGACTCCTGACCATGGAATGGCAGCACTCACATTTAAGGAGAGTCTTCTTACTTTAGCTTACCTACTTTAGAAACTCCTATAGTCATGCTAGAGGCTTGACTCCTAGGTGATTCTAAATAAATATAGTCTAAAATCTATAGAATATCAATATACTATATAGAATATCAATCAATATGTGAAGACATATGTTAATAACAACAAGAAATTTTGGATAGATCTCATTCTCCTAATTGTGTTCACTGGGCCACTCAGGGCCAAGATTGGGAGTACACAGGCTTGTAGAACAGGCAGCTCCCCAAGCAAACCCAGAAGGGCAGGACCCAGACAGGGTAAGATGACACAAAGTTGGCAAGGCCAGGGTTCCAGGACTTCCAGCACCTGGGAGACAGTTCCTCCCTTAGTCTCTTGTCTTAGTCTTCTGTTGCTATGAAGATACACCCCAACTCTTATAAAGGAAAACATTTCTTTGTGGCTGGCTCACAGATTCAGCGATTTAGTCCATTGTCAGTGTGGTAGGAAGCATGGCAGTGCACAGGCAGACATGGTACTTTAGAAAGAGCTAAGAGTTCTACATCTAGAACCACAGGCAGCAGGAAAAGTAAGACACTGGGCTGAGCTTGAGCATTTGAAACCTCAAAGTTCACCCCTATAGTGACACACTTTCTCCAACAAGGCCACACCTCCTAATAGTGCCACTTCCTGGTGAGTAAGCATTCAAATATATGAGCTTATGGGGGGCATTTCTTATTCAAACTGTCACTGCCTCCATGAAGCCAGAAACTTTCTAGAAAATTCTGTCTCACTCCTGAGAACAAGTAGAGAGTATAGAACAGAACTTCAAACAGAAAGATTCAGTAAACACAATACGAAAGAGGGGTGACAGGCCCAACAGGTGTGGGCTGTAGCAGAGAGACCTTGAGGTTTACTGTGCCAGGTAAGAGGGTGTCATGCTCCCCCAAATGCGAAGTGGGTACATGGGAGCTTAAATGTGCTCCTTAAATTCAAATTTGAAAATGTCAATTTCACAGCTGAGTGCTTGAAGAAGGGAATGACATCCTGGGGACACAGTTCTGGGGGATGGTATTGGGCTGTGGTGAGGGTGAGCTTGCAGCTCCTACTCTCTTCCTACACTGCCTTGTGCCACCATGAGTTGGCCTCCACTATGTTACTGTAGCAAAGCCATCACCCATCAGATGCAGGTGTCTGTCCCTTGAACTTCCTAGTACCCAGAAAGGAAAAATGATTCTTTTTAAATGGCTCCACCTGTGGTGTCCTATGGGAGCAGAACATACTCCCTGGAGAGAACTCACCCAGCCATGGGACAGTGTCATCTGCACAGTAGGTGCCCAGATATCAAGGATAAAGTGATAAAGAGTGGGAAATCTCTGTTCTGATATCCAGATGTTGTAGGTGAGTGAGGCTGGTCATTTGATAAGAGTCTAGCTAAGGATGACACCATGTGGGAGCCATTCTTAACAGTAGTAACAACTGAACTTCCAGGCTGTGCAGGAGCCATTCACCTCTAGGACCTTAGACAAAGCACCACAGGCATTCTGTGAGTCCCAGAGGTTGACATCAGCCTCTCTCACTCCTATGCACCTGGTGCCATCATTCAGAGGGCCCAGCAGGAGTCTGGGCTTGGTAGATGTGTACAACAAGGCTGGAAGTCTGGCAAGCCACCACCAGGCTCCTCTTTTCTCCACATGGAGGCTTGTCTTTCAAACCCCTGTTCATGCACCTCCATATACCTCAATGGACTCACCTGTTGTCTTGGGAGGTGCAGACATCAGAGAGATTGGCTTCTGGGTGGGCTTTGTGGAGAGTGTCATAGTGTCTAGCAGAATCTGTTTCTGACCTTAAGTTAATCCATTTGGTCTCACCAGTGGCTCATCCTCAGACATTAAGGTAAGGCTAGCACTGAGAGAGGAGGACCGTCGTCAGAGAAGCCAGTATCTGGTAGACTAGCTGTCATTGGTACACAAGTCTAAGCCCTCCATAGTTCTTGTGGCATATACATCTTTTATGTGAGAAATGGGGGGGGGGGGAGACCACACACTTGAGGCCAGTCATTCTCTGCCTACCTTCCAGGAGTGGTGCCATGGAAACCAAGGGCCTTGGGTACCATGGCAACAGAGCTGCAGGACAAGCTAGTTGCTTCCTGAGAAGATGAACACTGGAACCCCTGTCCTACATGTTTAACTCCCCACAGTCTGAGGGTGCTTACTGTCCTGGTGGGTACTATGCTTTCATAGGCCAGATAGGTGGGTTGAAGTGGGTTTTTTTCTTCCCTTTCCTGAGGTGGTCACCAGGGAACAGCATGGTGCAGGAACTGTGACATCTAATGATTTCTCAGTACAGTGACTCTGTACTGTGGAAAACACATAACCTGGCTCTGAAGAGTCTGAACTGAAGCAGCCTTAGGACTAGATCATAGCCATCCTGAATCAGCTATAGGGAAAACCCTAGCTGTTGCCCTGGCATAGGTACACTCATGGCTAGGCCCTTTCAGTACACAGCACACAAGGCTGGGCAGGGAATAGTTGACCAGTGGCATACTGAAGATAAGAAGATGTAGACTTTCCATCCAGGCTTTGACATCCCTTCCTGCACAGTCAATGTGAGATAAACAGGATGACTGGAGAGCATACCCACACTGTGCTGAAACTTCCAAGAACATTGTGTGGTGGTCACCATTTTACAGCATCCTTTGAGTCTAGTGCAGGGTCAAGAATCCTTAATGTCTATGTGAATTCATCCAAGAAATGGACCAGTACCCCACTCTTACAATAGCAGTACCTGTAAAATGGGAGACAGGCCCTTTAAAGTTGCCTTTTATTTTTGACAGACACAGGATCATTGTACATATTTGAGGACTGCAGTGTGACATTTCCCTCTTCATAAGGATGTGTGTGATCATCCTTACCCCATGGCAGAGTCAAGGTTATTTGGAGAACAGAGATTGGAAATATCAGATGCCTAGAAACCATTTGGTTTCTAAGTGGATAGAGCACTCACAGCCCCCTTGACAGTCCTCATCCAATGTCTATAAATGTGTGTGAATTCTCAGAAAGAGCTGGGGTGCTATTGTTTTTCCTTTATTTTGTGGGTGCCCCAGCAATATTCTGTCACATCACACATCTCAAACAAATATGGATTATCAGAGGATTCCCCTGACTCAGAATCCATTTCTAACTAACAAAATTGTGCCAAGCAAATCAAAACCAGGCAATTTGTCTCCACTCTGGAAGGTTTGGGTCTTGTGGGTGTGTTGGACAGTGACAGATGTCACTGAGTTGTGTGATCCAAAGTCTTACATATGTTATCTCTTTTTGGTGAAGTGAGGAAGGAAATGGATTTCCCATTTACCTCTAACCACCAGGGTTAGAGTGTGAGGGTGACAGGAAAGTTTCTCACTATGTTCCATTGTAATGACAGTCACTGCTAGGTCAGACAGGGTCCTGGATTTTCAGGGCAGCATTGGATATATGCATGCTGGCCATTAGATCCTAGTCACCTAGACAGAGAGGTAGAATAGCCAGGGTACTCTGTGCATGTTGCTGCCATGGCTGACAGAGGCCAGGCAGAACATTAGGAAAAGAGAAGCCTGCCACACTGCTTGGGAATAGAGCACAAGTTCTCATGAACCAGATCTTAGATAACAGAGGCATGGGATGGGTGCTCTTTATTCACTGTGCTTTAGAAACATGAGCTATTTTGTGTGTCAATTTAGGCCACAGGAACGCAGGAATTTAGGTTTGCAGAGCTGTGAGGATCATCTCTGTGGGGATTCTGCTTAGAGGTCTAGGATGTAAGAACATCCATTAGCTACACTCTAGAGTCACCTGTGGCCTCCCAGCTCTTTGACTTTGCTTGTTTTTGCTCTTTCAAACTGAAGATGAGGATACTTGGGGACAGTACTTTGGTGAACTTGGCACAGATTAAGAAAAAAAAATGCTCTTTGCTTTTTTTTTTTTTTTTCCTTTTCACAAAGATCCTGGAAACAGTAAAGAATCTGGAAAGCCATTATGGGAGAGAGAAGCAGGCCAGCTGGGGGAAGACAAAGGGAAATGGAAAAGAAGCAAAGTGCAGGAGCCATATATGCTCAGGGCACTGCAGGGAGCAAGAGAGGTGAAACACATCTATGTGGTCCAGTTTGCTTTCTGCTTTTGTGATACAACAACCAGACCAGAAGCAACTTACAGGAGCCAAGGATTTATTTGGCTTATATTTCCACCACAGTCTATCACTGAGGGAAGTCAATGATGGAAAGTCAAGCAAGAGCTACCTCACAGCCAAAGAAGTACAGCAGAAACTATGAATGAATGCTGTTTGCTGGCTCACCCACAGGTGTATGCTTAGCCTGCTTTTTTATACAACCCAGAGGCACATGTCTATGGAATACTGCTGCCCACAGTGGCACCTTCCTTAATTGACAATCAAGACAATCCTTCACAGACATGCAATAACCCAATTTGATCTTGGAAATGTCTCAATGGAGATTCTCTTCTCTGTTAATCCTAGGTTATATCAAGTTGACTGTTAAAAACTAACTAAAACCTAGGACAATATTCACAAATGTTTTGGGGAGCAACAAGCCTGTTTCTGGATCCATGTTCACATCACATACCAGCTTAATTTGTACAGTTGTCTTATTGTTTAGTTCTTGGTTAGGTTTTACTTCCCCTTTAAAGCATCTCCCACAAGAAGCATCTCCTCAAGTGGGGAGGATTTTGAGGCTAACTCTAAACTTCTGTCTTTGGGAACCTTCAGTACCCTTATGCTCTGATCTGACCTTTAAGGTGACAGTCAGTATATCCTGGGCAATCTCCAAAAGCTCCAACAGAACAAACACAGGATGGAAAATTTACACAGGAGGACAGTAGGCTCTGTGGTGGAAGACTCAATCCTGGGCATGGATATAAGTTCAAAATGGAACACCTTCCTCCCTGGCTACATGGACCTTTGAAAGAGGGACAGTTGAATTGTGATGACTTGGTACTAGATAGTAGAAACTTTTGCACATTTGTTAAATGACTCATTCCTTAGAAGACCCAGGTGATCTTCAAACAACCTTGATATTTTTCTCTAGGATCAGACCAGGTCTCAGTGGACTCTGCTATGTGGCAACTTCCTTCCAGACTTATTAAGATGCAAGGAGATCTAAATGGAAATTCTTTAAGACTATGACATAAACTCATGAATTGTAGGAAGTCCCTGAAACTGAGCAGATGTACCAGGCAACTCCTTCCCCAAGGTTATATAAGCTGTAAGGAGACTCAGAACAACAGAACTGCATGGAAGTGGTTTTCTAGTCATAAAGATTCAGAGTTCTATCTTTCATGACTCTTTGTGCATGCAGAGGTTGACTTTGGTGATGCAGCTAGATCTGAGTCATCCATACTTGTGCAAGTAACCCCTCACCATACTCCTATAAGTAAGGGCAATAAACTCATTGGTTCACAAAGTTGGATTTTGGTCATATCCATAATTTGGTCTTTAGTTTCCTTTTTGAGGTGAGTAGGTGCACTCAGGTCTGGAGAGAAGTGCCTAGCACCCCCACCCCCAGACCCCATACTAATTCTAACATCACTACACAACCAACACTGTCTGCCAAATGAAACATTTTTACTTTTATGCAGTAGCAATTATTTGTGATAATTAAATAATTAATAGTAATTAATGGCTGATAATTAATGGCTGGGTTCTTCTGTTCTTCCTCAGGAAAGTGAGTGGTTTGCAACTGCTGACAATGTTGTAAGTGAAATTATCTCACCAATCTCCAAATGATAAACTCTCCAGGCTCTGTTTGTTTGCATGGCAAAGGCATGTAGTTTAGGGAGAATGATGTTCTGTATAGCTACATTTTCAGGCTGTCACACTGAGGTGAGCGCTGTAAACACAGGGAGATTTGTTTGTAATGAACCTCTGCAGAAACTTTAAAGGAAAAATAACTCATACGGTCACAGAGGAGCACAGAAGTCCAGCCCACTTGCGGTGCAATAAGGCTTCTCTGGCCAGCCTAGATAGCTGACTCCTATTAAGATATCATTTAAAGGTTGGATAAGAGCTTTGTTTCCATGCTGCAACTGGAGGGAGGCTGGGTACCTCAGACTACACCCCATCCATTACAAGCACTACCATACCTTGTTTACCTATATGGTATCTGTGTTAACATACATAGTAAATGTTCTTTTTTATGGGGAAACTAATTCTGAGTCTGACTGAATATTTGGAGTAGCAATGGTTAATTTGATGGTATAAAATAAAAATCTAGGGGAGAATTCTGCCTGGACAACCAGGGGTCCATGGCCAAATAGCCCAGGGGGAACGATAGCTGCCTAGGAGTGTAGGTAACCCTGTCTGCTCAGAGGGACCTACCTAGAATACCCATGACACAGGGACTGAGGAGTGGGCTTCTAGTTTCTTTCAGTGGCTGAGGAGCAGATCCTGTTACACAGGGCTCCACACTAAAAGAGTGTCAGGAGAGAGCTGGTATACAAGGAGTACCAACACACCTTCAAGCACAGGCAAGACCATCACTTCTTTTCAAATTCAGTGGACCAAGAGGGACCCTTTCAGAGTCATAAGGACACAGGAAACAAACAACAGCTGGGGATTAGATTCTTCTTGTTTCTGTCTGCACCCCAGAGCTGACCCTGCACCACAGCCCTCCAAACCCAAATTCCTCACAGAGAGAACTGGTCTTCAAGGAGTATTGACACCTAGGCTTGCAGGAAAGACAAGCCACAGTCAGAGAGAGTAAGACCAGCTAACTCCAGAGATAGCCAGATGGCGAAGGGCAAAGGCAAGAACACAAGGAAAAGAAACCAAGACTACTTGGCATCATCAGAACCCAGCTCTCCCACCACAGCAAGCCCTGGATACCCCAACACACCAGAAAAGGAAGACTCAGACTTAAAATCACATCTCAAGAGGATTATAGAAGGTTTTAAGAAGGAAATAAATAACTCCCTTAAAGAAATACAAGAGAACACAGGTAAACAACTAGAAGTCCTTAAAGAGGAAGCACAAAAATCCTTTAAAGAATTACAGGAAAAAGCAATCAAACAGATGAAGGAAATGAACAAAACCATCCAGGAATTAAAAACAGAAATAGAAACAATAAAGAAATCACAAAGGGAGACAACCCTGGAGTTAGAAAACCTAGGAAAGAAATCAGGAGTCATAGATGCAAGCATCACCAACAGAATACAAGAGATGGAAGAGAGAATCTCAGGTGAGGAAGATACCACAGAAAACATTGACACAACAATCAAAGAAAACGCAATGTGCAAAAAGCTCCTAACACAAAACATCCAGGATATCCAGGATACAATGAGAAGACAGAACCTGAAGATAGTAGGTATAGAAGAGAGTGAAGATTCCCAACTTAAAGGACCAGTAAATATCTTCAACAAAATTATAGAAGAAAACTTCCCTAACCTAAAGAAAGAGATGAACATAAATATACAAGAAGCCTACAGAACTCCAAATAGTCAGGACCAGAAAAGAAATTCATCCCGTCACACTATAGTCAAAACACCAAATACACAAAATAAGGAAAGAATATTAAAAGCAGTAAAGAAAAAAGGTCAAGTAACATATAGAGGCAGACCTATCAGAATTACACCAGACTTCTCACCAGAGACTATGAAAGTTAGAAAATCCTAGGCAGATCTCATACAGACTCTAAGAGAACACAAATGCCAGCCGAGGCTGCTATACCCAGCAAAACTCTCAATCATCATAGATGGTGAAACCAAAATATTCTATGACAAATCCAAATTTGCACAGCATCTTTCTGCAAACCCAGCCTATTATTCTACAAAGAATAATAGATGAAAAATGCCAACTCAAGGAGGAAAACTACACCCAAGTAAAAGCAAGGAAGTAATCTTTCAACAAACTTAAAAGAAGACAGCCACACAAACATAAAATTAACAAAGAAAATAACAGGAATGAACAAGTACTATTCTTTAATATCTCTTGACATAAAAGGACTCAATTCCCCAGTAAAAAAACATAGACTGACAGACTGGATACATAAACAGGACCCAGCATTTTGCTGCATCCAGGAAACACACCTCCATGTGAAAGACAAACACTACCTCAGAGTAAAGGGCTGGAAAACAATTTTCCAGGCAAATGGCCCCAAGAAACAGGCTGGAGTAACCATTCTAATATCGGATAAAATCGACTTCCAACCAAAAGTCATCAAAAAAGGTAAGGAAGGATGCTTCATACTCATCAAAGGAAAAATTTACCAAGAAGAACTCTCAATTCTGAACATCTGTGCCCTGAATGCAAGGGCTCCCACATTTATAAAAGAAACTTTACTAAAGCTCAAAGCACACCTTGTACCTCACACAATAATATTAGGAGACTTCAACACCCCACTCTCATCAATGGACAGATCTTGGAAACAGAAACTAAACAGAGACACAGTGAGACTAACATGTTATGAACCAAATGGATTTAACAGATATCTATAGAACATTTCATCCTAAATCAATAGAATATACCTTCTTCTCAGCACCTCATGGTACCTTCTCCAAAATTGATCATATAATTGGTCACAAAACAAACCTCAACAGATATAAAAAGATTGAAATAACCCCATGCCTCCTATCATATCCCTTTGGAATAAGGCTAGTCTTCAATGGCAATGACAACAACGGAAAGCCCACATACACATGGAAGCTGAACAACATTCTACTCAATGATAACTTGGTCAAGGAAGAAATAAAGAAAGAAATTAAAGACTTCCTAGAATTTAATGAAAATGAAAGTACAATATACCCAAACATATGGGACACAATGAAAGCAGTGTTAAGAGGAAAACTCCATAGCTCTGAATGCATCAAAAAAGAAACGGGAGACAGTATATACTAGCAGATTAACAGCACACCTGAAAGCTCTGGAAGAAAAAGAAACTAATACATCCAAGAGGAGTGTTAGGCAGGAAATAATCAAATAAGGACTGAAATCAACTAAAAGAAACTAAAAGAACTATACAAAGCATCAACAAAACTTAGAGCTGGTTCTTTGAGAAAATTAAGAAGATAGATAAACCCTTAGCCAGACTAACCAGAGGGTACAAAGACAGTATCCAAATTAACAAAATCAGAAATGAAAAGGGAGTTATCACAACAGATTCTGAGAAAAATTAAAAAAAATCATACTAAACAAAATTGGAAAATCTGGATGAAATGGACAAGTTTGTAGACATATACCAAATACCAATGTGAAGTCAGGATCAGATAAACCATCTAAAGAGTCCCATAACCCCTAATGAAATAGAAGCAGTCATTAAAAGTCTCCCAACCAAAAAAAGCCCAGGACCAGATGGGTTTAGTGCAGAATTCTATCAGACCTTCAAAGAGGACCTAATACCAATACTCTTCAATCTATTCCACAAAATAGAAACAGAAGGAACACTACCCAATTCATTCTGTGAGGCTACAGTTACACTGATACCAACCCCTCACAAAGAACCACAATAATAAAAGAAAACTTCAGACCAATTTGCCTTATTAATATCGATGCACAAATACTCAATGAAATTCTTGCAAACCAAATCAAAGCACACATCAAAACGGTCATTCACCATGATCAAGTAGGATTCATCCCAGAGATGCAGGGATGGTTCAATACTCGGAAATCCATAAATGTAATCCACTACATACACAAACTCAAAGAGAAAAACCGCACGGTCATTTTGTTAGATGTTGAAAAAGCATTTGACAAAATTCAACATCCTTTCATGATAAAAGTCTTGGAAAGATTAGGAATTCAAGGATCATACCTAAACATAGTAAAAGCAATCTACAGCAAACCAGTGGCCAATATCAAACTAAATGGAGAGAAACTCGAAGCAATCCCACTAAAATCAGGGACTAGGCAAGGCTGCCCTTTCTCTCCATATCTATTCAATATAGTACTTGAAGTTCTAGCTAGAGCAATTAGACAACAAAAGGAGGTCAAAGGGATACAAACTGGAAAGGAAGAAATCAAAATATCACTATCTGCAGATGATATGATGTTATACTAAAGTGACCCACAAAACAGCACCAGAAAACTGCCGCAGTTGATAAACAGCTTCAGCAAAGTGGCTGGATACAAAATTAACTCAAGCAAATCAGTAGCCTTCCTATACTCGAAGGATAAACAGGCTGAGAAAGAAATTAAGGAAATGACACCCTTCACAACTGTCACAAACAATATGAAGTATCTTGGTGTGACTCTAACCAAACAAGTGAAAGGTCTGCATGAAAAGAACGTCAAGTCTCTGAAGAGAGAAATCAAAGAGGACATCAGAAGAAGGAAAGTTCTCCCATGCTCATGGATTGGCAGGATTAATATAGTAAAAATGGCCATTTGCTGAAAGCAATCTACAGATTCAATGCAATCCCCATCAATATTTCAACTCAGTTCTTCATAGACTTAGAAATAGCCATTCTCTCTCAACTGAGGAAACTCGAATAGCCAAGAAGCACCTAAAGAAATGTTCAACAACCTTCATCATCAGGGAAATGCAAATCAAAACAACCCTGGGATTTCACCTCACACCAGTCAGAATGGCTAAGATCAAAAACTCAGGTGACAGCAAATGTTGGTGAGGATGTGGAGAAAGAGGAACACTCCTCCAGTGCTGGTGGGAATGCAAGTTGATACAACTTTTCTGGAAATTAGTTTGGTGGACCCTCAGAAAAATGAACATACTACTACCTGAGGACCCAGCTATTCCACTCCTGGGCATATACCCAGAAGATGCTCCAACATGTAATAAAGACACATGTTCCACTATGTTCATAGCAGCCATATTTAGAATAGTCAGAAGCTGGAATAAACCCAGATGTGCCTCCACAGAGGAATGGATACAGAAAATGTGGAACATTTTCACAATGGAATACTACTCAGCTATTAAAAACAATGACTTTATGAAATTTGCAGACAAATGGATGGATCTTGAAAATATCATCCTGAGTAAGGTGACACAGTCACAGAAGAATGAACAGGGTATGTATTCACTGTTAAGTGCTTATCAGCCCAAAATTTCGAAATACCCAAGAGTCACTTCACAGCAACAGTAGGGCTGAATGTGAGGTCCCAGATGGAGGACTTGAAGAAAGGACTGAAGGCACTGAGAGAGTTTGCATCCCCAAGGAGGCAGCAAAAGTGGCAACTGGCCCGATCCCCCGATACTCCTAGAGACTGATCTACCAACCAAAGAATACACATGGAGGGACCCATGGTGCTGGCCACATATGTGGCAGAGGAGGGTCTTGTTTCCATCAGGGGGAGGAGAGGCCCTTGGGCCTGAGGGTGTTATATGCCCCAGTATAGGAGAATGCCAAGGAAGATGAGAGTGGGTGGGTGGGTGGGTGGGAGAATACCCCCATAGTGGCAGGGGGAGGGAGGAGGGAATGGGGAGGTTCCAAAGGGGAGATCTGGAAAGGAAGAATCATTTGAAATGTAAATAAAATATGAAAAAGAAAATAAAAAAAAAGAAATAGCCATTCTCAAATTCATATGGAATAACAAACAACTCAGGATAGCAAAAACTATACTCAACAATAAAAGGACATCTGGGGGAATCAGCCTCTCTGACCTCAAGCTGTACTATAGAGTAGTAGTGATAAAAACTGCATGTTATTGGTACAGTGACAAGCAGGTAGATCAATGGAATAGAACTGAAGAACCAGAAATGAACCCACACACTTATGATCACTTGATCTTTGACAAAGGAGCTAAAACTATCCAGTGGGAAAAAGACAGCATTTTCAACAAATGGTGCTGGATCAACTGGCAGTCTACATGTAGAACATTGCGAATTGATCCATTCCTATCTCCCTGTCTAAAACTCAATTCCAAGTGGATCAAGGACCTCCACATAAAACCAGATACACTGAATCTAATAGAAGAGAAAGCAGGGGAAAGTCTCAAACACATGAGCACAGGGGGAAAGATCCTGAACAGAACACCAGTGTTATACTTTAAGATCAAGAATCGACAAATGGGACCTCATGAAATTACAAAGCTTCTGTAAGCCAAAGGACACTGTAAATAGGACAAAATGGCCACCTACAGATTAGGAAAAGATCTTTACCAATCTTACATTCAATAGAGGGCTAATATCCAAGGTATACAAAGAACTCAAGAAGCTAGACTCCAGAGATCCAAATAACCCTGTCAAAACATGGGGAACAGGGCTAAACAGAGAATTCTCAACTGAGGAAACTCGAATGGCTGAATAGCACCTAAAGAAATGTTCAATATCCTTCGTCATCAGGGAAATGCAAATCAAAACAACCCTGAGATTCCACCTCACCACCTCAGTCAGAAGGGTTAAGATCAAAAACTCAGGTGACAGCAGACGTTGGTGAGGATGTGGAAAAAGAGGAACACTTTGCCATTGCTGGTGGGAATGCAAGCTGATGCAACCTCTCTGGAAATCAATTTGGTGGACTCTCAGAAAAATGAACATAATACTACCTGAGGCCCCAGCTATTCTACTCCTGGGCATATACCCAGAAGATGCTCTAACGTGTAATAAAGACACATTCTCCACTGTGTTCATAGCAGCCATAATTACAATAGCCAGAAACTGGAAACAACACAGATGTCCCTCAACAGAAGAATAGATATAGAAAATGTTGTATATTTACACAATGGAATTGTATTCAGCTATTAAGAACAATGACTTCATGAAATTCTTAGGCAAGTGGATGGAACTTGAAAATATCATCCTGAGGGTGTTAACTCAGTCACAAAATAATGAACAAAGTATGTATTCATTGATAAGTGGTTATTAGCCCAAAAGTTCAGAATACCCAAGAGTCACATCACAGTAACTATTGGGCTGAACATGAGGTCCCAGATGGAGGAGTTGGAGAAGGGACTGAAGGAGCTGAGGGAATTGGCAGCCCCATAGTGGGAGCAACAGTGTCCACTGGCCTGACCTCCTGATGGTCCCGGAGGCTGGATCACCAACTGAAGAATACACATGGAGGGACCCATGGTGCTGGCCACATATGTGGCAGAGGAGTTCATCATCAGGGGGAGGAGAGGCCCTTGGGTCTGAAGGTGGTAGATACTCCAGTATAGGAGAATGCCAAGGAGGGAACATGAAAGTGGGTGGGTGGGTGAGGGAATATCCCCATAGAGGCAGGGGATGGGGGAGGGTATAGGAAGGTTCCAATGGAGAGCTGAGTGGGTGAGGGAATGCCCTCATAGAGGCAGGGGATGAGGGAGGGTATAGGGAGGTTCCAACGGAGAGATCTGGAAAGGAGGAAACATTTGAAATGTAAATAAATTATCAAAATTATAAAATAAAATAAAATAGTAAAAAAAAAAAATTAAAATCTAGAGCCCCAGCATTACATCTTCATGTACAAGTATCACCTAGCTGTATGCTAAGAGAGCCATGGGTTCTACCAGCTCCTAGAAGTTTGTCCTTTTTTTTTTTTTTTTTTTTTTTTTTTTGCAGTCAGGTATGGAAATCAGTATCAGTATGAGGGAGCCAATGGACCTCACTTCAGGTTGAATTTCACACCAGTCTTCTGAAATAGAATTAGAGGTTTTCTGTGTTTTCATAAATTACTAGACAAGATTGAATGTTAATCACCACCACTTTATGGTTCCCAAATCATCATCTTTCTCTGAATTTCTACTCAGGCAAGTTTCCCATGAGTCTACACTGATTTGATGCCCAAGTGCAAGTTTTAATAATCAACATAGGTGAGTCTACCTGCTGAGCTTGCCAAGGCTCTCTAGAGGAACAGAACCAGGAGAACATAACATACACACTGAGTAAATGGGGGTTTATTGGCTTACTGGATTGGATTGGTCCAACAGTAGTCATCTGCATGCTTGAGAGAACCCTACCATTGCCCAGACCCAAAGCTGATCACCTCAGCCATCTTGGCCTGGAGATCAAAAACAGATGCTTCCTAGAGGGATACTGGTCCTAAGTCTATGCTGGAAGCACATCTGATAGTGATGACAGATACTCTTGCTCAGAATTGATAAGTGATAAGCAGGTCTACCTAGGCTGCCTGCCAGAAGGTACTACCCACTTTGAGGATGGGACTTTCCTCCTCAGTTAAACATTTCTGGAAACATCCTCAAGAGCACATACAGAGGTGTGTCTCCTAGGTGATTCTAAATCCTGTTGGAGTAGGTGTGACCTTATTGGACAAAGCATGTCACTGGAGTTAGACTTTGGGAATTCAGATGCTCAAGCCAGGCCCAGTGTCACTCTCTCCTCCTGCTGCCTGCAGATCTGGATGTAAAACTCTCAGTTCCTTCTTCAGAGCCATGCTTGCCTTTATGCCACCATGCTTCTCATCATGATGATAATGAATTAAACCTCTGAACTGTAAACCAGTCCCAATTAAATGTTTTCTTTTATAAGCATTGCCTTGGTCATGGTATCTCTTCACAGCAATATAACACTAAGACAGTCTGCTTTGCTGTGTTTTGAACAACTGTCTGAGACTTTGTGATTTAAAAGAACAGAAGTTTCTGAAGACTGGATATCTAAGGTCAGGGGCTATAGTCTTCCAGCTATGTCACCCCATAGTGGAAGGCAGAAGGGCAGGGAAGCATGTGACCCTGATCTGATTTCATTATAGACCCACTGGTATGGCTTGTCTCCCAAAAGTGTCTCCCAAAGACCCACTCATCACCCTGTGGTATTAAGACTGAGTAGAACTTTTTGGAGGTGAGGCTTGATGGAAGAAAGGAAGTTTACTTAGGTATTCCCTTGAAGGAGGCATTGGGATCCCAGCCTTTATTCTCTTTCCTTTTGGTTTCTGGCTGATACAAAGTGAAGAGTTTTTTTTTTCTTCCTACCATGTGCTTCTACCATGATCTACTGCTTTACCACAGACCCAAAATCCAGGAGGGCATTCAGAAATGGACTGGAATTACCTGTGTCAGAATAGGTTTCTTCTTCTCGTATGTTATCTACATCAAGTATTTTGTTGGAGATGAATCTACCACGAGAATTATATCAGTCCATGGATGAAGACAGAGTGCTCATCATTATCACCTAGTAAAGGTCCCACCTCTCCACACTGTTGTGTAGGATTCACATTTCTATAACTGAATGTGTTTCTATTGGCTTATTGTAAGCATTTGCTTTTAGGAGGAAGTTATAAATGGTATTGTATTTTAAGACTGTTATTTATTTGCTCATTGATATTATGTAGAATTACAATTGATGTTAAACATTTAACTTGTATCATATAAACTTGCTATACTTAACTCTAGGTGATTTTGTGTAGTTGTTACATTTTTTCCTACAGATAAGATGACATCAGTACAGGAACATGGTCATGTTTTATCCTTTCTAGTCGAATGCCCTTCTCTTGTCTTATTGCAGTGGCTAGCATGTCTAGTGTTGTAGTGAATAACAATGATATTGGATATGTTCACCTTCCCCAAGTTCTAGGGGAGGCATTCAGTCTTTTAGCTCTGAATACAATATTAAAAGTAGTCCTCCATTCCTGAATATTCCTCTTTTCAAGCTTTCTCTTTCTGATTTTACCTGTACTTTCTGAGCTCAGCTCATAACATCAGCCAGACTGAGGGCTATGAGATTTGATGTTTAAAAACAATGGGCATGGAATACTTTGATAGAAATCAAATCTAGTTAGAAATTGGGAATAAAAAAATGTTCACTTAGCTCCTTTTGCTGGTGTCCCATCTCCATGTCCCCAGTCACCATTTCAGTACAGTGCCACTCCAAGGTAGAGGGCTGAAGGATGTAATAGTAGGACACATACCATGAGTCAGTGTAGGATAGCCTCCACTGCTGCTGTGCAGACAGAAACCTGGGTTTCAGCTGTATGCTCACTCAGTTCTATTGTACAAAGTGCCCCAGCTTCCCCTATCTGTCTACTGGCTCCTTATTTTGTCCATACAGGATGGAATGTCCACACTAGGCTTTATGGAAAGGAGAGGGCCTAGGAACATGATGGGTAGAGAGGAAGAAGCTTCTTTAGTTTGCAGTCCTGGCTGAGTCCACTGCATGGGAGGAAATGTGAATTGCTGTCCAGTGCTTCAGGTCTTGCATGTAGCTGGTGACACAACAATAAAGAATTGGCAAAGCAGTCAAAATTCGTATGCTGCATTGGATGACTTATGCTTCTCTGCTTATCAAAAGATCATTGTTACGGGAGGTCCCAGCCTGTCTGCTCTCTATAACCTGCCTATGGCCATGTTCATCCTGTATTTAGCTTAGCATTCAGAGGAGAACCTAAATGCTGATAATTTGAACAGTTGTGCTCTAAGATTCGTCAACCCTCAGAGACTGAACCAGGAGATGGAGCCTTTAATGTAGCCCATGTCATCCCTGACAGTGTTCTTGGGTGCATTTGCCACCTGTGCCTATGCCATTGAGGGTACAAATAAAAATATTGTCCAGTGAAGTTTTCATACAGTATGCCAAACATGGGACTCCAGAACCAGATGGGGATGTTTGGGTGTCTGCCCACTGCACTGGTTCCCAGAGAATTGTCAGCCTCTAGTGTCAGGCTTCATTAGTGGCCATGATAATAGTGACACAGACCTGGGGGAGGTCTGACCCCCAGAGAGGACAAAGAAACTATTGTACCTTCAGGATTCCTCTCCATCCATGTGTTCTCATGTGAACATTCTGTTTTCTCAGTACCATATTTCCATTCATGTCTCTCAGGATCTTGTGTATGTGACCACAGGATCACTGGGCTTTCTTGTCAGTGTGGCTACCTGGTATCATGTTTCAGGCTTTGCACACCTTGCAGCTGTCCTCTGTTCTCAGTGTCATCTGACCAAGTTCAGCTTCCACAGGCTGCAGCTGACATCTCCACACAGTTCACACATTCATCCAACAAGGCAAAGGGCTTCCTTAGAGTTCCTACCAGAACAACTCTGAGGGGCTCCAGGCAAGGATTCTCCCACCTGGTAGACGTCAGTTGGGTTTCCATTCCTGAGTTTCCTTTCCACCTTAGTGAATGCCCATCACCTGGATCTCTTGTCCCATTCAGAATACTTCTTCCAAAGATAGTAAGTTTTCCTCCTGGGGATCTCAAAAGGACAGTGGCGGAATGCTGAGTAGATATGTGACATTTTCCTCTAGACACACCATGGCCATCCCAGCCATCTTTGAATAGAGATAACTAGGGCCTGGTAGTCATGGCAACTAAATGAACAGCCAGATACAGGATACAGTGACAGCTAGGACTTTTGGAGTGGTAATGGAGCTGTTAGCATTCCATAGAACATGAGAGTTAAATGACCCTCATCTTGCATTCCCTGCTATGGCTTTCCCTTGCTTCCTATGCCAGTTGCAAGGGGTCTTGGGAGCTGCTAGAGTGTATAGGTGGAAGGTTCACCAAAAGTGAGAGTCCATTATGCAGCTCCTATGAGGTCACCATGCATGATGGTGGGTCTTTGTGGTGATGCAACTGCCCTGGGGTCAGCCACACTTTTGTGAGCATGAGTCCCTCAGCCATGCTCTGTAAGGAAACCCAATAACTCTAGTAGTTCACCAAAGTAGACTTTGGTGTGATCTTTACTGTTGTTGGTTCTGTATCTGGGATGAATAGATATTCATTCATCTCTCTTAGGAAAAGTTAATACAAAAGTGTCTACAGGGGACCTTCCATGTCCTGAGAATGCACAAATATAAAATTACCTGTTTGTGGGCTGATTCTCAGCAGCAAGGTAGCAGACACAAAAAATCTCCCATCATGTTTCAAAAAACACTGAATTTTGGGAGTTGATTCAAACTATTCCACTGAAAAGTCTCCTAGAATGCCTGGTGACAGGTAACAAAGAATGCATTCAGTTTCTGGGGCTTTGCTCATCTCCACCTTCTCATATCAATGTTTCGACTGGCACTTCTGAGCTAGGGTCAGGGTTTTCCTGTCAGTAGGAAAAAAATAATTAATTTGTCACCAATGCTTGGTTCCTTTATTTCCCCTAGTTGGGTTGCTAGTGAAAGCAATCGTCACCAGAAAGGAGCTCTCCCACAACCTTAAAGGCTGCCCTGGCTTCTTTGCTTAATTGTATTAATAAAATTTCTAGCAACACAGTTTTGGGGAATCAATGCAGCAGGCCCTGCCAATCAAAGACAGCATCTTGAGGAGGTGCTAGCTAGACTTTCAGTTTCTTTGTGACAAACTAGGAAAGGCTGTGTCACCCACAGAAGATTAAATCTTTAATTTTGAGTTATTTCCAGCCATCTCTACAGAACAAAGTGGGCTTTACCTGTTGAATATGGGCTTATGCAACTTGAAGGACCCTTGAGATGTTAAGAGGCGGCCGAGAACGCTCTCTAAGACTTAAGCGGAGGGGAATTCTGAAGGGATTACGGCTGCATTTTCCATAAAATGAGAAATAAAAACAGACTTAAGCATCGCATGATCATAAATGCATTCCTGTGGCGATGGAGGGCCATTCCCACTGCTGCTGTGGGGCCCAGGCAGGAAGCTCTCACACTTGTGCGGATTTGTATGAGTCCAGCCATAATGAAGTGAGGGTCTGAGGCTTTGGACAGACTGGCTACTTTAAAAGAAGAAAAAGATACTCTTCCACTCTCTCTGGTCCAAAGGTGAGAATGTGGGCTTCATTTTGACATCATTAAGATGCCTTTTGTATGGAGGTCTAACCTGCTTTGACCAAGACCGGATAATTCTCTACAGAAGGAGGAAGAACAAAGCGGCTCCTGGGAAGATTTTCCTCCCTGATTAATTATGTGTTGGAAAAAAAATCCTGATGTCTTCCAAAGACTCAAAGAAAATGGGGACCCCAATTAAAACCCCATCCTTACTAATCAGCTTAAGAAACGAAACTAAAACAAAAGTCCTATTAAAAGCAAAGCCGTGCTCTGGAGCAGGCATCAGTCACTCCGCAAAGCCCACTCACACTGGGGTTTCTGTGTCCTCAGCACAGGCCTGAGAGTTAATGACTGCTACAGTGGGAGAAAGTGGGAAGAAGTGCCACAGTGGGTGATGGGTAATTCTTAGTTTGAAGCCTATTAAAAACCAAAGATTTCTGAATTTAGGGGTGCTTGTAAGATATAAGTTCTTGAAGGAGGCTCATTCTTCATGTCCAATTTCTACTTTTTTTTTTTTTTAGTCTTTTAACATTTTATTGTTATTAGATCCAATGTAAAAAGCAGTGACAGCGTACCAGTTGTACAAAATGACAGGCTTCCTGGTGACATTTTCTTTAGGTATGTAAATATACATCTTCCCCAACACTTTCTCTCCTGGTGTTCTTCCCAGTGTCCCTTCTACCATCAGATCTAAGCTTCCAGAAGGTGCATTCTGCAGATGAGAGAAATTGTGCCATATTTGTGACTCTGGCTTATATTCCAATTTAATAATCTTCAATTTTACCATTTTTTTTTCTGCAAAGAATGGGATTTTGTTTTTCTAATGGCCGACTAATATTTTATGACATTTATTTAGTTCATTTTCTTTACATATTCATCTGTTGTCATGCACACATATGCTATGCTATCCAACTTGACAATAAATTTACTAAATGGAAATTGTTTAGGGTTGATTACTTGTTAGGTAAGAGGCTGCAAAAGTGCTAAGAACTGAGCCAGCATCCTAGCAACTGAAAAAGTTGGGTGTGGCCACACAGACTTGTAATTTCAGCACTGGGAAGAAGGTTGCTGTCTACCAGGATGAAAAATAGCACCTGAACAGTGATCTACAAGTTCAGAGAGAGGGGATAAAGTAGTGAGCCATGCTAGAGGAAGACACTGATGAGCTCCTCTCACCTGTACACATGTGTTCATGGGCATGGGTGGGCACAAGAGAGCATGAGAGTGTACACACACACACACACACACACACACACACACACACGGGAGTTTTTTTTGTTTTGTTTTCAAAATATTACCTTTAACACAGCCTATAAATCATTTTCTAGAAATAGCATCTTATGTCTAGATACTGCTGATGCTCAACTCTTTCAGTGTAAAAGACCCACATTTTCCATCAGGGAAAACGTAGCCATGTATGTGACTTCTTAGCTCCAGAGCAAACATAGCCACATTTTGTGGGTTTATGGATGGATGCACTCATGATCTTGGTCTATCCAGTGGATACATCCAGTGTCTCTGCCACAGCATCCCCAACCCATTTTCCTTTCTATCTTGTCTCCCTGTCTTCCCTGGTACTTCCTGGCCAGCTTCCCAGACTGCTCGAAGGTTCCTGGTCCATGCTCAGCCCTGTCACCTCAGAGAGGACTCACAAGTCCAACATAAAGCAGTATTATTATGACCTCCACCTTGTGACCCCCAAGCCTTCCTGACACTTGGTGGGCTGAGCTAATGATGACACAGCAGGTCTAGTTGAGGTGCTGAATCTGCTGAAGTCATTCGAGGCTTGGCAAATGGGAAAGGCCCTGTTTTTCAGGATCATGATGACAGATTTCACTTCAGGATGGGAGGGAACATCATACAGGCAGAAACATAAGTCTCCTGTGTTTGGGGGTTCCTCATATCACATCCATTACTAACCCTTGCTGGAAGCAGATCCCAGTGAGAACAGGGCCCATGGGATCTATAGAGTGGTTGCAGGAAGGAACCAATTCTGGGGCAAAGGAGAGCAGCAGGACACTCCCATAGCAAGTGAGAAAGCCTTGTTCCAGGAAGACCACTCAGCCTAGATGCTGATCCTGTGAGGATGAGCACCCAGGACAGGGCCTCACACAGAGGAAAGTGATAGTGTCATCCATCATGCCCCCACAGAGTTTCAAGGTACATGGTACTTGAAACCCTGTGTTCTATTATCAAAAAACCCTCCTGTTAAATATCAATCCTCAGTAAGATGAAAATATCAACTACCATATTTGCTCTGCAAAGTGTTGAGAATAGACTCCAGTGCCCACTGAAAGAGAAGACAGTAGAGATGGAGATGCTGTAGAAAGGAGCTCCAGGAATTTGTCAGGAAGCACAGGGCATGGACCTTCAGTAGATTCACATTTTGCTTGGGGGACTGGAAATGATTTTTCCTCTGATCTTCATCCTTTACCAGACACAAGGGACTATAACCTTAGCTAGCTATTCCTACAGCTTCCATCAGCAAGACTCACCCTGGAGTGGGCTATTGAGTGGGACCACTCAGAGCTCTTGCTATGCTTATCCCAGATAGTTCTTTATATTCGACTTTATTTACATTTCAAATGTTTTCCCCTTTCCAGATCTCCCCTTTGGAACCTCTCTATTCCCTCCCCTGCCTGTATGGGGGTATTCCCACACCCACCCACCCAACCACTCTCTTCTTTTCTCCTTGGCATTCTCCTATACTGGGGGATCTAATACCCTCAGGCCCAAGGGTCTCACCTCCCCCTGATGTCTGACAAGACCCTCCTCTGCTGCACATGTGGCCAGCACCATGGATCCCTACATGCGAATTCTTTGGTTGCTAAATCAGTCTCCAGGAGTATCCGGGGGTCAGGCTAGTTACCATTGTTGCTGCCTTTCTGGGGATGCAAACTCCATCAGCTCCTTCAGACCCTTCTCCAAGTCCTCCATCTGGGACCTCCCACTCTGCCCTATTGTTGCTGTGAAGTGACTCTTGGGTATTTCGAACTTTTGGGCTAATAACCACTTAACAGTGAGTACATACCATGTTCATTCTTTTGTGACTGCCTTACCTCGCTCAGGATGATATTTTCAAGATCCATCCATTTGTCTGAGAATTTCATGAAGTCATTGTTTTTAATAGCTGAGTAGTATTCCATTGTGTAAATGTACCACATTTTCTGTATCCATTCCTCTGTGGAGGCACATCTGGGTTTATTCCAGCTTCTGACTATTCTAAATATGGCTGCTATGAACATAGTGGAACATGTGTCTTTATTACATGTTGGAGCATCTTCTGGGTATATGCCCAGGAGTGGAATAGCTGGGTCCTCAGGTAGTAGTATGTTCATTTTTCTGAGGGTCCACCAAACTGATTTCCAGAGAGGCTGTATCAACTTGCATTCCCACCAGCAGTGGAGGAGTGTTCCTCTTTCTCCACATCCTCGCCAACATCTGCTGTCACCTGAGTTTTTGATCTTAGCCATTCTAACTGGTGTGAGGTGAAATCTCAGGGTTCTTTTGATTTGCATTTCCCTGATGACTAAGGATGTTAAACATTTTTTTAGGGGCTTCTCAGCCATTTGAGTTTCCTCAGGTGAGAATTCTCTATTTAGCTCTCTTCCCCATTTTTTGGTAGGGTTATTTGGATCTCTGGAGTCTAGCTTCTTGAGTTCTTTGTATACATTGGCTATTATCCCTCTAGCAGATGTAGAATTGGTAAAGATCTTTTCCCAATCTGTAGGTGGCAGTTTTATCCTATTTATAGTGTCCTTTGACTTACAGAAGCTTTGTAATATTATGAGGTCCCATCTGTCGATTCTTGATCTTAGAGCACAAGCCATTGGTGTTCTGTTCAAGAACTTTTTCCCTGTGCTCATGTGTTCGAGACTTTTCCCCACATTCTCTTCTATTAGATTCAGTGTATCTGGTTTTATGTGGAGGTCCTTGATCCACTTGGACTTGAGCTTTGTACAGGGCGATAGGAATGGATCAATTCACATTCTTCTACATGTAGACCTCCAGTTGAACCAGCACCATTGTTGAAGATGCTGTCTTTTTTCCATTGGATGGTTTTAGCTCCTTTGTCAAAGATCCAGTGACCATATGTGTGTGGGTTCATTTCTGGGTCTTCAGTTCTATTCCACTGATCTACCTGCCTGTCACTTTACCAATACCATGCAGTTTTTATCACAACTGCTCTGTAGTACAGCTTGAAGTCAGGGAGGCTGATTCCTCCAGAAGTCCTTTTATTGTTGAGAATAGTTTTTGCTATCCTGGGTTTTTTGTTATTCTATATGAATTTGAGAACTGCTCTTTCTAGGTCTATGAAGAATTGAGTTGGGATTTTGATGGGGTTGCATTGAATCTGTAGATTGCTTTTGGCAGGACGGCCATTTTAACTATATTAATCCTGCCAATCCATGAACATGGGAGATCTTTTCATCTACTGAGGTCTTCTTCGATTTCTTTCTTCAGAGACTTGAAGTTCTTGTCATACAGATCTTTCACTTGTTTGGTTAGAGTCACACCAAGATATTTTATATTGTTTGTGACAATTGTGAAGGGTGTAATTTCCCTAATTTCTTTCTCAGCCTGTTAATCTGTCAAGTATAGGAAGGCTACTGATTTGCTTGAGTTAATTTTGTATCTTGCCACTTTGCTGAAGTTGTTTATCAGCTGTAGCAGATCTCTGGTGGAGTTCTTCCCATCACTTAAGTATGTCATCATATCATCTGCAAACAATGATATTTTGATTTCTTCCTTTCCAATTTGTATCCCTTTTACCTCCTTTTGTTGTCTGATTGCTTTAGCTAGAACTTCAAGTACTATATTGAATAGATAGGGAGATAGAGGGCAGCCTTGTCTAGTCCCTGATTTTAGTGGGATTGCTTCGAGTTTCTCTCCTCTTAGTTTGATGTTGGCTACTGGTTTGCTGTATATTGCTTTTACTATGTATATTGCTTTTACTATGTTTAGGTATGCTCCTTGAATTCCTGATCTTTCCAAGACTTATATTTTGAAGGGATGTTGAACTTTGTCAAATGCTTTTTCAGCATCTAAAGAAATGACCATGTGGTTTTTTCTTTCAGTTTGTTTATGTAGTGGATTACATTGATGGCTTTCTGGGTATTGAACCATCCCTGCATCCCTGGGACGAAGCCTACTTGATCGTTGTGAATGATCATGTGATGTGTTCTTGGATTCGGTTTGCAAGAATTTTATTGAGTATTTTTGCATAGATATTCATAAGGGAAATTGGTTTGAAGTTTTCTTTTATTGTTGGGTCTTTGTGGGGTTTTGGTATCAGTGTAACTGTGGCCTCATAGAATGTATTAGGTAATGTTCCTTCTGTTTCTATTTTATGGAATAGTTTGAAGAGTATTGGTATTAGGTCTTCTTTGAAGGTCTGATAGAATTCTGCAGTGAACCCATCTGGTCCTGGGCTTTTTTGGTTGGGAGACTTTTAATGACTGCTTCTATTTATTTAGGGGTTATGGAACTGTTTAGATTGTCTATGTGATCCTGATTTAACTTTGGTAATTGGTATATGCCTAGGAACTTGTCCATTTCCTCCAGATTTTCCAATTTTGTTGCATATAGGCTTTTGTAGTAGGATCTGATGATATTTTTAATTTCCTCAGAGTCTGTTGTTATATCTCCATTTTCATCTCTAATTTTATTAATTTGCACACTGTCTCTGTGCCCTCTGGTTAGTCTAGCTAAGGGTTTATCTATCTTCTTGATTTTCTCAAAGAACCAGCTCTTGGTTTTGTTGATTCTTTGTATAGTTCTTTTAGTTTCCACTTGGTTGTTTTCAGCCCATATTTAATTATTTCCTGCCTTCTACTCCTCTTGGGTGTATCAGCTTCTTTTTGTTCTAGAACTTTCAAGTGTGCTGTTAAGCTGTTAATATATACTCTCTCCAGTTTCTTTTTGGAGGCATTCCGTGCTATGAGTTTTCCTCTTAACACTGCTTTCATTGTGTCCCATAGGTTTAGGTAAGTTGTACTTTCATTTTCATTAAATTCTAGGAAGTCTTTCTTTCTTTCTTTCTTCCTTGACCATGTTACCATTGAGCAGAGCATTGTTCAACTTCCATGTGTATGTGGGCTTTCTGTTGTTGTTGTTGCCATTGAAGACCAACCTTTATCCGTGGTGATCTGATAGGAAGCATGGAGTTCTTTCAATCTTCTTATATCTGTTGAGGTTTGTTTTGTGACCAATTATATGATCTATTTTGGAGAAGGTACCGTGAGGTGCTGAGAAGAAGGTATTTCTTTTGATGTAGGATGAAATGTTCTATAGATATCAGTTAAATCCATTTGGTTCATAGCATTTGTTAGTTTCACTGTGTGTTTGTTTAGCTTATGTTTCCAAGATCTGTCCATTGTTGATAGTGGGGTGTTGAAGTCTCCCACTATTATTGTGTGAGGTGCAATATGTTCTTTGAGCTTTAGTAGAGTATCTTTTATGAATGTGGGAGCTCTTCTATTCGGGACATAGATGTTCAGAATTGAGAGTTCTTCTTGGTAAATTTTTTCTTTGATGAGTATGAAATGTCCTTCTTTATCCTTTTTGATGACTTTTGGTTGAAAGCCAATTTTATCTGATATTAGAATGGCTACTCCAGCCTGTTTCATGGGACCATGTGCCTGAAATATTGTTTTCCAGCCCTTTACTCTAAGGTAGTGTTTGTAGTTTACAAGGAGGTGCATTTCCTGGATGCAGCAAAATGCTGGGTCCGATTTATGGATCCAGTCTGTCAGTCTATGTCTTTTTATTGGGGAGTTGAGACCATTGATGTTAAGAGATATTAAAGAATAGTGATTTTTGTTTCCTGTTATTTTTGATGTTGTTTATGTGCCTATCTTCTTTTGAGTTTGTTGAATGATTACTTTCTTGCTTTTTCTTGAGTGTAGTTTCCCTCCTTGAGATGGCATTTTCCATGTATTATTCTTTGTAGGGCTGGGTTTGTGGAAACATACTGTGCAAATTTGGATTTGTCATAGAATATTTTGGTTTCACCAACCATGATTATTGAGAGTTTTGCTAGGTATAGCAGCCTGGGCTGGCATTTGTGTTCTTTTAGAGTCTGTATGAAATCTGCCCAGGATCTTGTAGCTTTCATAGTCTCTGGTGAGAAGTCTGGTGTAATTCTGATAGGTCTGCCTTTTTATATTACTTGTTCTTTTCCCCTTAGTGCTTTTAATATTCTTTCCTTATTTTGTGTTTTTGGTGTTTTGACTATAATGTGATGGGAGGAATTTCTTTTCTGGTCCAGTCTATTTGACGTTCTGTAGGCTTCTTATATATTTATGTTCATCTCTTTCTGTAGGTTAGGGAAGTTTTCTTCTATAATTTTGTTGAAGATATTTACTGGTCTTTTACGTTGGGAATCTTCACTCTCTTCTATACCTATTATCCTCAGGTTCTGTCTTCTCATTGCATCCTGGATATCTTGGATGTTTCGTGTTAGGAGTTTTTTGGATTTTGTGTTTTCTTTGACTGTTATGTCAATGTTTTCTGTGGTATCTTCTGCACCTGAGATTCTCTCTTCCATCTCTTGTATTCTGTTGGTGATTCTTACATCTATGACTCCTGATTTCATTCCTATGTTCTCTAACTCCACGGTTGTCTCCCTTTGTGATTTCTTTATTGTTTCTATTTCTGTTTTCAATTCCTGAATGGTTTTGTTCATTTGTTTGATTGTGTTTTCCTGTCATTCTTTAAGGGATTTCTGTGTTTCCTCTTTAAAGGTTTCCAGTTGTTTACCTGTGTTCTCTTGTATTTCTTTAAGTGAGTTATTTATTTCCTTCTTAAAATCTTCTATCATCCTCTTGATAAGTGATGTTAAGTCTGAGTCTTCATTTTCTGGTGTGTTGGGGTATCCAGGGCTGGCTGTGGTAGGAGAGATGGGTTCTACAGAAGCCAAGTAGTCTTGGTTTCTGTTCCTTGTGTTCTTTCCCTTGTCTTTCCTCATCTGGTTATCTCTGGTGTTTGCTGGTCTTACTCTCTCTGACTGTGGCTTGTCTTTCCTACAAGCCCAGGTGTCAGTATTCCTTGGAAACCAGTTCTCTTTCCCAGCTGTTCCTCAGTCCCTGCATCTGGAGTCTTCCTTCCACAGGCTTTTCCACACAAGTGGGCAGCTCGCTTTCTCCCTGCGCTATTTGGCAATGGAGGCCTGGTGGCCCAGACAGAGGTCTCCTGCCACACTTCCCCAGATAGTTCTTCTAGGCTTATTTTGCTTTGAAATTATATACTGAATCTGCAGGCAACACTCTGGGGGTTCAAGGCTGCTTCAGCCTTCACAAGCATTCCTGTACATGTAACATTCTGGAGGAGAGGATGCCTGGCCAACAGTCAGCCTCAGAATCAGACATTCAAAAGTCACCATAGGTTTATATCGAATTATACTTTATGTTGGGTTTTACAATGGACATATCTTACATGTATCCTTCGTCGTCAAGGTGCATGGCAAGAAAGTGGCTATCCCAGCTTGCCAGTATGGCTTTGAAGAGCAATCTTAGATTCATGTAAAGAATAAAGAATGAACCAAGTATGGTGGTACACATTTGTAATCCCAGCACTGAGAGGTTGGAGGCAGATAGACCTTGGGGTTCACTGACCAGTTGGCCCATATTAGTTACTTTTCTATTGCTGTAATAAAATACCACGACCAAGGTAACTTATAGAAAAATTTATTTCAGTTTGGTGTTCTAGATAAGTGGAGTCTATGATGGTGGAGCAAAGGCAGAGAAGCAGGAGCAGAAAGTCAAAGGCTTACATCTTAAACTATCAGCACAAACCAGAGAGAACTAATTCACTATAGCACAAACCTTTAAACTCTCAAATCAGACTTTTGGTGGCATTCTTCCTCCAACAAGGTCATTCCTTCTAAACCTCCCAAACAGTGTCATCAATTGGGTACCAAGTGTTCAAATGCCCAAGACTAGGGAGGGATATTTCTCATTCAGACTGTCATAGCCTAACCTCCATAGTTGGTGACCTGCAGGACAGCAAAAAATCTTATCTCAAACATAAAAGGTGGGTAGTACATGAAAAATAACACCCAAGGTTGACCTCTGAGCCCCCCCAGATTGACCTCTGAGCCCCCCCCAGGTACACACACACAAAGTACATGCTCGTAGACCCATTCTCAAGTACACACACACACACACACACACACACACATACAAGTATAGGTTTAAATGAATTAGAACAAAAAAGTTTCTGATGTGGCTGGGAAAAGGGAAAAGACTTACTTAAAGGGGACAAAGCTTCAACCCTGAGGGGTGGTTGTTGAGCCTGCACAGTGTGACTACACCACTTCCTGTTTGTGCACAAGTGTGACGATATCACTTTCTATTGAGCCAGGCACTCCACAGCGGCTATAGTTTTGTATGTTTTTAAACCACAAGACCTTCACAAGCTCAAGCTAGACAAATATCCCAGCATGGAGGAAGGGAGGTGGACATGAATTCCCATCCAAACCAAGGAGTCATAGCTGTTTGATTGCTGCTGGGTAAGGGAGAGTCAGTATCCTTCAAATGAAGTGACACCTAGTACATTAACCACTTTCCAGGACAGGCCCTGAGCCCAGGAGTTAGCCAACACAAATTGGACTCTCTGGTGTTTGTTTGTTTGTTTTATAAGATAGAGATCAGAAGCCTGAAGTTGGGTGTTTGGGGAGCTGGGGGAAGGGGATAATACACTCCAAACAGATTGCATGAGATTTTTTAATTTTGTGAGCTGCTGTAGCTTTGAGGGTGTGTTCTAGGATTGCTGTATCAGAGCAGATGAAGACTCAAACTCACATTTTCTGAAGAATGCTGCATACAGAATTGAGATATAATCAGCCCTTCAGTCTGTGCTTAGTAAACTCCTAATAGCTTATCTTTTGTATTGGCATTTAAATAAACTTAGAGAGAAGCCCTGGTATAAACTGCAGCTGCCAGACATGCCCAGGAACCAAGGGAACGTTCTAGAACCCTCATCTGGCTCTACCATCTGTCCTGGCTGTACTTGCTGACTCCCCCAGTTTCCTAGGCTCTGCATGTGCAGCCTTCTGCCTCTGTCTTCTGTGGGCACATATGACTTCGAGTTCTCAGAAGGACAAGGCTCCTGCCTGAGCACACCCAGACAGAGCACACGTGAAGAGCATGGGGTATTGATCTCAGAAGTGTGCTGCGGTATGCCTAGCTTGGATTTTAGATGCACAGAGGAAGGCTGGGATGTCATATCTACTACTCTGTCTCTGTCTGTCTGATTGGCTCTTTTTATGATGATTGTTGGTATTGACCATGCTATAATTGTTTTGATCAAAAGAAGGAGCTGTGCTGTCAAAACTGTCCTTGTTCCAAGTCCTAAGAAGTTCAGTCATTGCCATGACATAGAGAAGTGGGGTTGAGACAACTGAGAATCTTTAGGAAGGCATATGTCTTCCAGTTTCAGCAGGGTAGCAGCTGGACAGACTGGTCTGGGCAATCACTATTTACTGCGAGGCAAATGATATCTCAGATGATTACATCTTTAAAAACAGATTAAAGACATTTTTGTCATTTTTAATGTCGTACTACTAGTACTTTATAAAAAATATCTGAGATGATGTTGACAGACATTTTACAGTGAAAACACTTTCAGGGCTGTTTAATGGCTCACTTATTACTCTGCAGGAATCCTCCAAGGCCGCCTGGATTTTTAATCCATGGTGCCATCTTTGAGCATTTTACTGCATGCAAGGCAGTGTGAGAAACAAGGGTGAGAGACAGGATAATGACATGCATTTTTTCAATTGATCATAAAGGCTTTAAAAACCAGCCTGGGAATGAGTACAGTTCAGGTGAGCAGAACACAGTCTGCAGAGTTCTGCTTCTGTGAAACCCCAGGGGATGAATGTTGAAGATGGTCTCCACAGAGCTTTCCTGAGTGGGTTGCAGTTAGCAAGTATATTCAGTAAGAAATGTTTTGCCATACAGATAAGAGGTCTCACATTTTAGGAAGAAAAATGACACCTAACTTTTTAAACCATCTTCATATGCTTTGAAGACCAACCCTTAGTTCCTGTTTGAAGTGCTTCAGGAATCAAGAGGAAACTGTTCCCATGTCTTCTTAAGGTGGAAGCAAACATCTGTGCAGGCTAATGAGGCACACTTCCATGATGTGAGATGGAAGGATGCAGACTGTAGTCACTTTCTCAAACCCTTCCATTGACATTCCTGCTCATAGTCACTAGATAAACAGCTGCATTTGAAATTTGGATAAAATGGCACCTACATTATAAAAGTATTTCCTGTTGACCTGAATTGCAAGTTTACCCGAGCACACTTATCTTTTATTTGTGAATCTAGTGCATTTACAATTGATTCCTGGTAATCTGTCTCTGAGCACTGCAGACAGCAATGAAGCCACACAGCTAGCAAACATGAGAGTCAAACCAAAAAAGAAGAGGCCACTCTCTTGTGGTGGGGAATGCTACTGGCCAGGTCTTGATGTTTCTGGAAATGGTGTCTACAGACCCACTCAGTTAAGTTACAGATCTGGAACTTCTACACTCGCAGACTTACCATCACCAAATTGTTTTGGTGAAGTGAAGCCTACAGGAAAAGGGTGATAGATTGACCTCTGAGTCCTGTTTAGTGAGCCTGTACTTTGTGCTCTCTCTGTCTTGCAGAAACCCACCACAGAACAGGGTGAGCAAAGAGCAGTTACACGGCCTTGTAAGCAAGATTTTGAGGCTATGTGATAGGATGGGGCTCTGTGTGCTCACATGATTGCAGAGCATGCTGAGAGATTGCTTACCTATCATCTTGACATCTAGACATGCAGAGTTCTCCTCTGGACAGGCACCAAAGCTGACAAAAAGATACAGTGCTGGACAAAACAACCCAGTAAGAGGCTACTGAGACAGAGGTCCAGAGGGAGCAGGAATTTCCAGAATGTTCCTTGTGAGTCCTGTCACATTGTGTTGCTCCTCAGGGGAAGAAGAGATAGTCTCTCTGCCTCTTTGTGTATTTTTGTGTGTGTGTGTGTGTGTGTGTGTATGTGTATTCTGTTTGTCTCTGTGTATGTGTGTGTGGTTCTGTCTGTGTGTCTGTGTGTCTGTCTGTATTCTCTCTCTCTCTCTCTCTCTCTCTCTCTCTCTCTCTCTCTCTCTGATATGCATTCCAGCATCATAGTTATCTAGGAGTGTCAGAAGAACCCATGCTCAGGGTGTCACAAAAAAGCAGCTTAGCTGAGGATCAGTTGGGGTTTTATTTGTCACAGTCAGCCTCCATGGGGAAATCAAACATGGGCAGTCTAGAGCTGGGTAGGAAAGAGCAGCTGAGGGCATAGATGGCAGGAGAGAGAAAAAGGCAGAGTCACAGCTGACTTTCTGGAGGTGGAGACGAAGTCCCAAGGCTTACATAGCAACAACTTCAAAGGGAAATATTTGTAAAATAAATGGATAAATATAATCTATACATGGCACACAGAAACTCAGGCATATACTCACCTCTGGGGGGGGGGAGGTAGGCATAAATCCACTTTTCTAGACCATAGGCTGTAGCTGGACTTTGGCTACTTTGTGATTACATCTTTCTTCCACCTTTCTCTACCCCTAACAGGAGATAGGAGAGAAAACAAGGATAGAAAGGAAAGGGGTGGTGTTATCACTAGATTACTTCCTGCTGCTTAGGGGCATCGAGTTCCTTGGGTCAAGTTTGATCTTCATCATCTAGATATCTAATTTCTTCTTGTTTGTTCTTTGCACATGACTACTTAACAAACTTTGACCAATAGCAACCAAACAATAACCAACAACCCACTACCACCAACACTGTCTTTCTGGGCCCTAGCATTTATACAACCTCTGAAGAGTCCCCAGAATTCCAAATGTCACAAAATTTCAGAAATTATCTGCAGCTCTTAAAATCATGGCCCTGCTAGAGTATGAGGCAAATCCTAGTCAGCTGCTGTGGACAGTCTGAAGAAGCCCCAGATCCCACACCTGAGATTAAAATGAAAACATATTCCCATAATATTTCTGTGTTTCAAAGAAGGCAAATATTCCCACTTTCATAGACTATAGCAATATAATCACTTTTCTAGACTACAGGCACACACACACACACACACACACACACACACACACACACACACGTACCTAGAGTACAGGCATATATCCACTTTTCTAGAGTAAGGTGTCCACAGTAGCTGAAGACCTCTTCAGCTAAGCACTAAGACATACACTTTCCACCCATCTACCCTGCAGGCTGGCTGAAACTGGCCTCAGGTGCCCAGTCCCAGAGAAGCTCAGTAAGACAAATGGCAGAATCTAGCTGCAGTCCTGTTCTCAAGAATTCAACCGTCCAGATGAGGCTAAATGAACATTGCCTGGAAAGGGATAGACAGACTTTATATAAATATCCTGCAGCACCATGACAGTGCCGACAGCTGGGGCTCCTTCCTGGGCAAACACACAGCTGTGGGCCAAGAAAACTGCATTTACGGCTGCGAAATGAGAAGTACATGTAGTTTTCATGTTGGAAAACATTATCCACGCTTGATTTTCCCAGCCATTTTTAAGCCATAAAATTATATTTAGTACATACAACATAAAAAGTCCAAACAGCAGAGGTGATTCACATTTTTATCACCATCAGAGGACTAAGAACTAAGGTGGGGTTGGTTGTGACTTTTTGCACTTTGGGCAATGTCAGGAATGATGGAAGACCAAGAATGGGGCAGGTAGGCACACAAGGCATGTGTGGATAGAGGCCAGGTATGAACACAGTGTGTGTGTGTGTGTGTGTGTGTGTGTGTGTGTGTGTGTGTGTGTGTATGGTGTTAGTATGGGCACAGTGCAGACGTGTGTACCACACAAGTATGTATATAGTGCAGATGTGGACATAGTGCAAGTGGTGTGCATACAGCACCAGTGTGGGTACTGTATAGGCATGCATAAAGTGCAGGTGTGTATGCAGCACAGGTGTGTATGCAGTGCAGGTGTGTATACAGTACAGGTGTTTATACAGTTAAGGAAAGGATCCAGTGCAGATAAGAGCATGGCACAGATATACCCCCATATAGGTGTTGACCTAGTGTAGCTGTGGACCCACTTCAGGAATGAGACAGTTCAGGTATAGATCAAGCTCAGTAGTTGTCCCAGTACTGGTATGCATCTAATCAAGAGGGGAACCCAGTGTTAGTGTGAACAGTGCATGGATGAAGTCACAGAGGAGCAGGTATGCATAAGTGCTGGAGTAGGAACAGTGCAAGTGTGAATCCAGTGAATATATGGGTGCATATCTCTGTTGGATTGTGGGGTATCAGGTCTGCTGACATTTGCTCTAGGCAGATCATGCTCCTAGTGTCACCAGAGAGAGGGCTGGGACACTCACATGCAGCACAGACTGAGCTCACCCCCCACTCTTCCTTCACAGTGCCTCAGCTCAGAGACTGACACTGTGCAGGTGATTGAGTCAGGGGGCACTGGAGTTTGCCCTCCAGCCTTGGCTAGTGCTGGTTCTCCTCATGCTTGGAATATGAACACTGTCTCTGGTCTGGGTTTCATGTGTCCCTCTGAACACTGCCTGGGTTAGGATACACATGGCTGATGCAGACAAGAAGGCAGGCAGGACACTTGCAGAGAGAGCTGGTAGTCTGCCATTTGCATCTCTGATTGATTTAACCAGAGGGAAAATGATTGCTTTGAAGCAGAAAACTTAACTACTTAATTTGATCTTGCATTGTGAGGTCATTGTGCTGAAGCTCCTGGATATTCTGGCCAACACTGGTTAGAGACTGGTCCCTCCGATGTGGGAGTCTCTCACCTGGACCCCATGTCTTTTCACCAGTCTCTGCTACTCCATTTTATGCAGTCTCAGTTCCTTTCCTGGCAGTATCCCCTGCATCTGGCTTTGTGATTTTCTTCCCTTGCTTGCCTTTGCCTCAGTGTTCATTTCTTCTAGGGAGGCTGGATAAATGCCTCTTGGATACTTATTGGCTGATAGTGGCCTAAGGCTGTAATCCAGAACAATTTCATTTTTGTTCAAGGATCCAGCCAGAGACCAAGAAAACATGGGGTTGGGCCCACACTCACCACCAGCTCCAGAATTAGATCATGTTCTACTATGTCTTGTTCACTAGATATTTCAAAATCACAGAGGGCAGCATCAGGGAGAGGTACAGGAGGTGAAGATAGACAGTGGGAACATGCTGGTTGTTTTTTGTCAGTGTGAAACAAACCTAGACATATCTGAGAAGAGGAGATCTCAATTGAGAAAATACCTCCATAAGATTGGCCTATAGGCACTTCTGTCTGTCATTTGCTTGATTAATGATCAATGTGGGAGGGCTCAGCCCATTGTAGTCACTGCCACCCCTGAGTAGTACAAGAAAGTAGGCTGAGTAAGCCATGGGGAACAAGCCAGTAAGCAGAACTCCTTCATGACCTCTGCTTCAGTTCCTGCCTCCAAGTTCTTGCATTGCATTCCTGATCTGACATATTATCACTGATGAACTAATGTGGAAGCCTAAGCTGAAATAAACCCTTTCCTCCCCAAGGTACTTTGAGTTAAGATGTCTTATGACAGTAATAAAAAAATAAACAAAAACCCAACTAAGACAGGGACAGGCCATGCTTTAGGTGGGAGAGACAGGACATGTGGTCAACATTGACCCCTTCCCTAGAGCACATCTGGATGTCAGCTGGGGCCTGAAAGCTACAGGGAAATACCTGCTGAGAGACAGGAAGTTTCATGGGGGTGGGGAAAGAACATGAAAAGGCTTTTACTGAGCACATGGCTACTGCTACAAAGCAGCTGGAGGGGGGGGGCAAGATTAAAGTCAGATATTAGGAAACTAAAAGTGAGGAGCTCAGGCAGGTGAACAGACCTTAGTTTAGGGAAAGGGGAAGGTGGCCTCTGGACAGCCTGCTTGGGCCAAATGTCAAGTGTAACCTGGGGTGGAGTAATGGGACTTCTTGGGGCTAGAGGTTACACACCTGTGTTCCTGGGTGACACTCGGGGAGGACCCATTGTTCTCCATGGAATCTCACAGGAGTTGGGAGGCAGTCAGGCTGATGCTCACTGAGTTTGCTGGAAAGAGTGCAGTGGTGGTAACACAGACCCACAAGTGTGGATGAGAGAGAAGTACCCAGCCTTTGTGAGGTGCTTGGCCAGGGTGGGCTAAGGGGGAAGTATAGGTCAGTGGTCATCAGTGGAGAGGAGTCTGTCCTGGCTCTAGTGTCCTGTCTACCTAGTAAGGCAGAAAACAGCTCCAGACCCACTAAGCAAGTGTGGGCCTTAGACAAGCCTACTGCACTTCCAGTCTGTCAGTGTATTGAAAGAGCTTGGAGGAAGCCAGCATCATCCACTCTGTGCCCTCCAGAGACCACCTGCAGCCTTATACCTCCTATCTCATGCAGCTTTTAGAGATGTCATTGTTACACTGCAGCTGCATGGGTTTGTATTATCACCCACTGCACTCTAGGTTGTATGTCCTAGATGTACATTTGGGACAAGAACAAGATGTGACTTTGTCATTTGACACAGGTGCACCTCTTCAGTGAGTGCCCTGATTACCATCATTTTACTGTAGACCATAGATGGTCTGTTGAGGCACCCAATCCTAAATCACTTTACTTCCCACAACTGTCTCAGGCCACGGTGATGAGGCAGCTGAGGCGTGTGGGGAGAAGTGTCAGAGGACAGTATAACTGGTCCAATTCCTGATTCTGGCTCAGGTCCCAATCTGGGATGGAAGTCTCTTCACTTGCTTCATGTATGTGGCTTCAGAGTGTAGGCACTGGCCCCAGGATGGACCAGAAGTGGTAGGAGCCTCTGCCCTTTTGTATGTTCACCCATCCACTTGGTTGTTTTGTTTGTTTGTTCAGGTGTGTGTGTGTGTGTGTGTGTGTGTGTGTGTGTGTGTGTGTGTTTGCTGAGGGCTGTCTCTGTAACTGATCATTAAGTCTTCTGTCCCTGAGACATTACTTAGCTGGGGGCATGGAAGCTAGGACTGAGGAAGGCAGTGTGAGTCCAGTATAGATGTGGACTCAGTGCAGTTCTAGAGCCAGTGCAGGGGTGAACATAGGGCACTGTGGGCAGTCTCCTTGGTAGATACTATGGATACCCGAGACTGTCTTTCCCTTCTCCCCAGGAGAGATGTGAGAGGATTGTCTCCCATTCTCTGTCCTTTGAATGAGACAGAGCTGACAACCAGATATCGCCTGGCACAAGTGTCAGGCAAAAGACTCTTGGGGGTCGATTGTTGATGCCTTCATCTAAAATGAAAAACCCAGACTCTCTCAGAATGAACATGGGCCTTGTCCTTTCTTCTTGCCTCTCCATGTCTATCTCAGTCTTCAGTATAGCACCGGTTGGTTGCCCAAGTCCTGCCAGGCTCAGCCTGACTGAGCCTCTACCTCACCCTACCCTCACTTTGCCTATATACCATCTAGTCTGTGACATCCCACTTGTCTTTCTTTTGCTATGTATCAGGTGCCACAAGCATATGGGCAGGCACAGGTCAGAAACCTGGGACAAAGGATGAATAACACAAGTCAGCGGGGCTCCTGACACCTGTTCTCCCCAGAAAACTTGAATATATAACCTGGATGTTGTGGATCTCACCAGTGTGTTAGTCCTCTTCGTAGCAAAGATTCTGGCTGTTCTGCTTGAAAGCTCAAGGTATTTCTCAAGCATCAGGACGAAACCAGTCAATGGGGAGTAGGCAGATGTGCTGGTGTGTGCTCCTAATCTTAGCACTCAGGCAGGTAAACTGAAGGATCACAAGTTTAAGACTAGATACATAGTGAGTTCTAGGCCAGCTAGTGGTGATCCCCTATTTCAAGCCCATTTCTCCTCCCATGCAAACAAAACAAAACCACCATAAAAGCAAAGCCTGTTGCATAGAGGTAGGTTGTGTGCCATCACCCTCTGTGCATCTCCATTCCACACTGGTTTATTTTAAGACTTAAGGAAAGACACAACAAACTGGATTTTCAGGTCTACTGAAAGGATTTCAAAGGCAGAAGTCCCAAGTTGCCCTACAGACATGTCGGCTTGACTTGTAAATTGTGGTTACACAGGGCTCCCGAGCACACTCTTGAACTTCCATGAAGAAAGTGGCTTCACACCTGAGCTGGGCTTCTGAAAGACCTGGTACTTACCTCTTCTCAAGAAAACTTGCAGCTCTGACTCATAAATATTGTCAGGGTGCTCCTCCAGCGAACACTGTTCTGACTTAAGCTCTTTGATAATGTTTTAAAAACTACACCTATCATCCTGCCCTGCCACCGGCAACTATGGTGTTAGATTGCTATCTGAGGCTTGCGGCGTTTCCTAATGAGAGAGTTAAGATTTCAAAAATTCCCCAACTTGTGAATGGAGAATCCACCCTCCACCTGAGCCTCCGAGGGGACACATCGGGCCCTCAGGTCTGTGCCTTGCAGTGTAAGATTGTGGAGGGAGACTGCATATTTCAAGAGCTGAGGAGTGAGAAGTTAGCCTGGAAAGAAAACTTGTGATAGGGCTGGTATGATCTGCCACAAAGAGAGGGGATTCTGCAGACCTCACAGACATGGTTCTTATAGATGGCCCTCTGCACTTATTTCCCCATAGTCACAGCCTCAGCCAGTAACAGCGAATAAGCCCAGGAGATTAACTGGGTTACAGAAAAGGACATGCCTCCTACCCATGGCCCAGTGGTCTCTGGTAGGAATCTGGAAATTTTCCAGCACTCAGATGCAATTGAGTGAGACTTGAAAAAGATCCTGGGTTCTCCAACCCCAGGAATCATATCTTGTGGCTTCTGGCTTGAATAGAGTCCTGCTCCAGAGCAGAGACAGATACCAGAGAGGTTGCCTTAGGACCTGGCCTCTGACCTTGTCCCTTCTCTCCTACTACCTACTGAAAGCGGATTCACCACAGGGAAGAGACCTGTGTGAAAGAATTCTACAGGGGACACAAGGAATAGTTTCCTGGGCAACATAAACTCTAAGGTCTGTGAGCATGTCTCATGACAGCAGAGATGCTCTGTCTATCTGTAATGAGCAGGGAATGAGGCTGGGGGGACTACTGTATGGAGTGAGATGTAGAAGGCAGGGTGGGACAGTGGCCAGGGGAAGTTTGATCCTGAAGCCACCTGTGCTCAGGGAGCATCTGATGCCTTTGGTGAAAGACTGGTAGAGCCCAGGTCTCATGAAGGGCAAGGAGCTGAAGCAAGGTCTGGTAAACAAGCGTTCTGCGCACATTGGTCAGATTGACCAAAAATGAGTAGGGAGTGGGATGTGGAGGGCCTGGGTTTCACTGGTTTCAGTAGACAAGAGGGTGTTGTGAATTTTATCTAAATGATTTAGAAAGAATGCTAGCCATGAGGTGACCCCGGCCCACAGAGAATGAGCACTTCCTATCCAATGCAAAGCTGAGTAGTCACACTGGTGGAATGCATCAAATGTGAAATAGAACCTCGAGGACACCTGGATCCTCTGAACGATCTAGTGAAATGGGCAAGAATTAAGACACTCTGTTGGCTAGGGAAGGTCCTGCTTGTACTGTTTGCAGACACTTGTGAGTAAGTGCTGTCTCCACAGCCTAGTTTTGCTACATCATGTCCCAAGGATCATGAGGAGGTCTCTAGGGGAAGAGAAAGTTGATTCACCACCCACTCAAGATCCAGACAGATGAGATGCTTAACTTAGTGATTTGTAATGTGTGCAGAAAGTTGCAAATACAGCAGAACCTTTGGGCTCCTCCTACCAGAACAGGGTGACTTAGAAGGTGAGACCATGCTGTAGTGTCAATACAGCCCATATATACATCATATATAATATATACATCATCATATATATCATATATATACATACACACACACACACACACATATATATATATATATATATATATATATATATATATATATAAACATCATGGCCCATACTTTAAAAATATACAATAAAGATAATTTAGTTAGACAGAGTTGCTAGAAAACTAACAGGAAAATGTTTGCACAGTTTGAAGAGGTCAGCACTACTTTTGGGTCATTGGGCCATATGTTTCTATCAGGCTGGGACATCTTTGGATGTTCGTTCAGGCTAGGCCTACCATGGAGGGAAATGTCACCAAGAGTTATGATGGTGCCTGACTTTTTCTTCACTAACAGGCAGTGGAAACTGTCTCAAACAGTTCTGATCCACGAAGAACATGTTGCAGAGGGCATGGAGGACCCATTGTCCCAGGCAACAAAGAGGCAGTGTATCAGCTCTGATCCCTCTGTTGTATAGAAGGCATGGGCTCTGAGAAGTGTATTCTGGGGCAAACTGCTGGTTCTCAGAAGCACTTTACTCTGTGTCATCATCGACTGTGGCATAGGCTGTGGAAGAACAGAAAGAGTGAGGGCCAAATTATTTCAGGAGAGCCCTGGAGACAGTGATGGCAGGAAGGGCCAGCAGAACACTCTTCTGTGGAGAGAGTGATGGCAGGAAGGGGCAGCAGAACACTCTTGTGGCCTTCCTTTCATTGTAACCAGTTACATTTGCAATGGTTCTCCAGAAGATAACAGAATGTCACCATTATTACCCAAGTGCTTGTCACAGGATGAGTCTGGGAAGATCAGGCAGCCATTAGAGATCCTATTCCATGAGAGAGAACTCCTGCTACCCTTAGGTAGCAGAAGGCAGGCACTGTCTTCAGCAGCATGGCAGGCAGTCTGAGCACTGAGTTTATTTCAGACCCCACCTGCCTGATGGCTGGATCCAATCACAGACTCCTGATAGTTCCAGGTGTGATCGCCTAGCTCTTTAGCATTATAATAGATTTTCTTTGTTAAGGCTCAGGAGAGGTAGAAAGAGAATTTAAAGTGACTGACAAAAGCCATCAAGGTTGTCCTGGACCTGCCAAATTGTGTCTCATTTCTTTCCATTCTAGCCACTCAATAGCCACCACCTCTCAATTCCTTTGCTTTCCTGATGGAGACCTGAGCCTTGATTAGTTCACATGATCTCATTGTTACCTTTCCAGCTGGTCACTGTGACCATCCATACCCTGTTACTTTGGGATTCAATACTGAGCATTTTTTTTATTTGAGCATTTATTATTTATTGAGTGTTTTGAGGACTCATTATTCAGTATTGTTAGCTTGGGAATTCCCAGAGAGCCATGTCCAGAGGGTCCTCCACCAAGACTTCCTTCTCTCTCTGCTGGGAGTTCTCATGGAGGGTCCCTCCTGCCAGCCCCAGAAAAAGTGTGTTAAGAGGAAATGTTCAGAGGAAGTATAACCAGGGAGCAATGGGAGGCCAGAAAACAAAAGGGGAAGGGACAATGAGGGGACACCCTTGTACAACTGGGGAATAGGAAAGAGAAGCTGAGGGATAGATATGAACTCTTGACTACAATTTGTTTGTAGGGGTGGGGATAAGTAAACATTCATGAAAACCTCAGAAGACTGGGCTATAAGGACACATACCTGACCTGGCTGCAGCCTTTGTCTCAGGCAGAAGAAACCCAGGATGTTGTCAGTTCAACCTGGGACACCTAAGGTGTTGTGATGGTCGCGCAGCTCCCAGAAAGACCACACCAGGCCAATCAGTTCCACATGAGATTTATTGAAAGAGAGGGAGGAAAGGTGGCAGTGAAAAGAGAAGGGAAGAAGAGGAGATATCAGAGGGGTCTTCTGTTTATATATGGATAGTGACATAGCCACAGGTAAAGGTGGGAGGTGGGCCAAGTGGATTCTGGGAATATGGTGACTGTTGCGTTGGCAATAGGTATGGGGGCGGCATACCTATCACCAGGGTGTGATGTTACCAGTTCTAGGGGTCCTGATGCCAACGTAAGGCAGTATCAGAACTCTCTCTACCAGAACTGGATTTCGTGGAGGAGAGTAGATCTGCAGAGCTTTGAAAGTAAGCAAGATGGTGTCACCTCTGTAAGGAAGAATGCCTCAAGTTGCTCCCAGGTGGCTTGTGCCTGGAGGCTGCAACAGGTGGTGGTGGGGATGTGTGTAATGCTATGACCATCTCAGTCTTGCTTCGCATATAGTGTTATTCTGTTGGCCCTTGTCTGTGGCCTGTCATGTGTCACAAACACATGTCTGACACAGTCTCTACAGATGGTAGTCTCCTGGGTGAAGCAGGCCAAGACAAGGAGCCCTTAGCCAATAGCTAACTAACAAAACAGAACTGGTGGTCTGCCACACTGGAGACATCCGTGTAGTTACAAAAACAGAGGCCAACAGCAATAGGATAGAGTTACTAAAGACACAGAGACTATTGCTTGGGAGTCAGAGTGTAACTGTGTGCAGCCAGAAGACAGTGAAGCCTACTGACTGTGTGCCCGCTGAGAATATGTAGCCACCTCTGCCCTCAGCTTGCAGAAGCATCACACTCTGTCCAATTCCTGGTTAATCCCTCACATGGGGCTTCCTCTCCAGGAACTACAGGACAGGATTCCTAGCTCCCTGGAGCCACTGCTGTTGAAGATGGCTGCTGCTCCCCTGCCACTCACGTACATAAGAGATGGAATGCCCAGGCTGGGCATGGCATGTGTGAGGGCAGGCAACTGGGGAGATAGCATTTAAGAGGGCATATACCTCTCCCATAAAGGTTTAGTAGACAATGGAATGAAAATCAGGCCATCATCCTTAGCATGCAGGGAGCACAAGTCAGCTTCTTCCACTAGGAACACTAGCTAGCAACACTAGCTTCTATTTCTTAGAGAAAACGTCCCAGCTATGCATGCCAGGCCCCTCAGAACATTCAAGAAATGTAGGTGCATTGACATAGCAGATAGAGAAAAGGGAAGCTTTGGGGGTGGAAGAACTCAGAGGCTGATGGTCAGAAAACTTACCTGTGGTTTTGGGTGCACAACCTGGCCAAGGAGAGGGGGCATACGGCTGAGGGAGCAATAGAGATGAGCAGAATGTCAAGAGGAGGGGCTTCATAGATGCACATCATGTAACCAAGAAGACTCCTAAGCATGCTTGAAGTTTATCTGGTGATCACAAGGATGTAGGTACTAAGCACAGGTCAGTCAATCCCGACACTGTGTGGCTCTTCAGAACCTCGGCAAGGCACTTGTCCACATCTCCAATTTGGTGGCATCCAGACCGGTCATGTCTAACTCTCAGAGGTGCCAGAAGGACTCCTAATTCCCATCCTTTCCTCTTTCCTCTCCTTCGGATTTTCTTCCCCCAGGATATAGCTGTGACCAAAGTAGAATACCAACTTGATTCAGCAATTGCTTGTGAATTTTCTTATCCTGTAACAGAGAAGCACAGAAGGATTGTTTTATTCCTGTCCTTAAACTTGAATTTTTTTATGAGCCAGGAAGTAAGGCTAGGCAGTGTTTGGCAAAGACAGAAAGCTTGCCTATGGCATGGTATCCAGCATCCATCTTGCGTCCTAATCTTGGTTTGTGGAAAGGCACAATGAGACGAGAAAAATGGTCATGGCATTTTGGTTCCTTGTTCCTAGCTGTGTCCTGCTGATATCAGGCATAGCTGGATATGTGCTGTCCTTTAATGTGCCTTTATGTGGATGGAGAGTAGAGACGGTTCATCACTGTGAGTACACATGACATATGGCCCTGGTCTTCCTTGAAGTTCAGCTTCACCTGCAGGACTGGAAACCAGTATCAGAGAAGGTGGAAAGCGAAGAGGCATTGAATAAGGG
>JADRCH010000093.1:1470647-1488102 GCA_019843965.1 Rhynchomys soricoides | reverse complement strand
AAGCACCTATAGCAGGAAGCTGAGAAATCACATCTTCAACCTCAAACACAAAGCATCAGAGATCAAACTGGAGGTGGAGGAACTATAAACTCCCAGAGCCTCCCCTTTCCCACTGGCATACTTCCTGTAGCAAGCCTGCTCCTCTCCAAAGTGTGCCATTAACTGGGGAAGTTTTCAAGTATGTGAGCCTAGACGGGACATTTCTCACTCAAATCATCACAGACACCCTCCCACCAAACACAATTATTGGCAGATGTTGCTGCTCTGGCCCCCGTGGCTGACTGTAATACCTGTGATGGGTCAGATCATGAATACTTTATGTTCTGAGTGCCTTTAGGTTGCACCATGGATGCCTAGTCCTGCAGAGGTGGTATCATGATGGGTGATGGGGGCAAGTGACTGAGTTCTGAGATGTTTACTTCTAGACATGGACTGGGGCCAGATGTGGTCCATAGACTGTAGTGTTCCAGACCCCTGGGTTCTACCCTCTGGTCACTGTGAGGTATCTACAGGATCTCTGAGGCCATTTAGTCACCCCCACTTCATAGCCAGATGATGCCAGTTCATCTCAAGCAACACATGAGTTTGGGAATGTCTGAATCAGGTCTCAGGCTCCATCTACGGACTGGTAAGCCATTTGACTCTCAGTCCTCTTTGCACTTGAGTCTGCCCATTGGGACAGCAGATCACATTCACTATACTGGTAGCTGCATTCCACCGTCACCTCCATCATACTCAGGAATTGAGCTCTGGTGCAAGCTCACCCTTGCCTTCAGCTATTGGCAGATGTGACTGTGTCAGGGGTTCTTGTCTCTCCATAACCACAGCTAAACCTCAGAATGTGAGTGGTATTAGAGACAGGACCTTTAGAAAGCAATTATCATTAAATGAAATCATGTGTATATATATATGAGTTCCTTCTGGTGTCTGGAAGGTGTCCTTATAGGAAAAGAGGTGACCATGTGAGATCCCAGGGAGAAGAAGCCATTTGAAAGATAAGGTGGTATGAGACTCAGGAGGAGCCATCCTAAGAATCCGATCTTGGGCCTTTATCTTTTAGAATGCAGGGTTTCTCTATCCCTGCATTTGAGTCCACGTCTCCAATGCCCTGTCCTGGTGAGTTGTTTTAGCTGGGGACATTGCAAAGAGGAAGTATGGACAAGTTGACATGTCACCTCCAAAGGGACAGTACCTTGGCTCCTCTCCAGAGAACAAAATCTCCACAAAGATGTCTGCATGTGCTCTGGAGATGCTGGGGACAAAGAGGGAAGGGCACTAGAGACAGACCAAAGACGTAGGGCTGGATAACACTGTGAGGCTGTTGGCTATAGGGGCAGACTAGAGACAAGTCAAAAACCTGGGGCTGTGTTGAAGATGCTAAGAGGTGTGGCCAGGAACAGGAACCTAGGCAAGTGTCCTGAATGGGACAGCTTCACAGCTCAGGTTGTGGAGCCTCCATAGGTAAATCCTCACAGGGTGAGAAAGCTTCTGTGTGTCAGGGCCCAGGCTCCAGAAAACAGGTTCCTGATGGTACAGTGGACAGAATTCCTTACTGAATAGGAACAGAAAGGATTCGGGCCTCCTGGGGGACAGGCTTAAAGGAATAGGCTGTGGTCAGGATGTCCTTGAAGACTCAAGTCTTTCTCATTTTCTGCTGTATCTCCCAAGATTATTTCCATTCTGAAGTGAATAGGGTGTGACACAGCAGTTGGCAATGAGGTTTCTTCCCCTGCAGTCTGCAGGGCAGACCCAGATTGATGACAACCTCAAATTTTACTCGTGGTTTTCAAAATAAAAACATGTGACCAATCCTTTTTAAACATACACACACACACACACACACACACACACACACACACACATTTTGGGATGAAAACTTGGAAATATTTCACTCTACTGGTTCTGCCTGGCAAAAAAATTGTGAAAAATAAAAACAAACAAACAAAAACACAATGTAAAACAAATGATTTTTCCCCTCAGAAAAGCCATCCAAGGAAGGGGAGGTAGAAAATGATGTGACAGGATCAGAGAACTGGAGGTGTGGTGCCGCTGAGGCCCATCCCTCAGTGATGCGTCAAAGATCTGAAAATGAATACAAATATTTCCCAAACACCCAGAGATGGTCTGTGCCTGTGAGTCAGAAAGACAATAGGACAGACAGACGGGATGGAGCCTCCATGGCATGGCCCTGTGCCAGCCTCGGGACAGCTGTACTGTGTGCAAGAATCACAGCAGCTGTATTTAAACTAGAAATTAATTCTCCTTTTATTTAATGTGCACAGCCTTTTTAGTTTTCAAAAAGGAAACATTGGCAATTAGGCTGTGTGCATTTCTTGGATAGCACTGGATTAGCTGTTTTTGTTTGCCATGTCTGTGATCTCTAGTCCCAAGACAGGATGGTGATGGCTAAGCCAGGCTTCCTGAAGAGAAGGGGCTTCCTGACCACCTTTCCCTTTGTTGGCAGAAGGGAATTTTAGACATGCCCATGTGCCCACCCTCCTGGAGGGATGACAGCAATCTTATTCTCTACTGTGACTGTTTGGTTTTGGTTTGGAATGCTGAGGTCAGGCAAGAAAGAAGGGAGTGGAGAGGAGACAGGAGGAGAGCTAGAGAAGAAAGAGATAGTTCTGGCCTGCTTGGGCATACTGGGGACAGCAAGACAAATAACATCTTTGAAGGGACAAAGGGACATGTCTTCACCAAGACACTCAGGAAGATGTGTGCTACTCTGTTTGCCCAAGAGGTGGCTAAAGCACTGCTGTGAGATGAGCTCACAATGTCTGGGGGGAGAGTGTGTGTGTGTGTGTGTGTGTGTGTGTGTGTGTCTGTTTGTGTCTCTCTGTGTGTCTCTGTGTGTGTGTATGTGTGTGTATTTATGTGTGCTCTATGTATGTGTGTGTGTGTGTTGTCTTTCCTCTACAATGCTCATTGCACCTCCTAAGCAGCTATATACAAAGAGATAGAAACTGGGTAAGAAGCCTCAGTCTTAGAATTCTCAAAAAGAAATCCAGAGTCACTCACTATGTCCATGAAAACAGCACCTTCCAGACCCAATAGGGCTGGTGTTTGCCTGGATTCAGGCTGTGGCAGCACACACAAGGCCTGCACAAGTTCAAACCAGACAATATCCCAAAACTGAGCATGGAAGTGGACACACAGCCTTGCCCTTATCAAGAAGCCATTTCTAACTGATACCTGCAGGGAAAGAGAAAGTTATTCTCAATGGAGTGCCACTGGAATGGTAAGCCTAGGAATAGTTAGCCAACACAAAATGGACTCCATGTTTTTTTGTGTGTGTACTTTAAAAAAAATTCAATTTTTGTAGATCTTTTTGAGTGGGGGGTGGATAGAAACATAAAGTTGGGTGGGTAGGGAGGTGGAGAGGATCTGGAAGGTGTTGGAGGAAGGGAAATAATGTGATCAAAAATAAAAGAAAAACGGCATGGCTCCTGCCTTCTTCTCTACCCACTGAAACTGAAGCTGGGAACCTGTGGGATGGGAAACAGCCATGGAACTCCACTGTTCATTACAGTAACAGAAGCTTCTTTAAGGGATTCCTTTTCTGTGATTCACACATACAGCATAGCTTCCTTATTGGTTACAGGTATTCAAAAGCCTTGCTGAGTGGGATGTTGGGTCTCTATTTGAAATGAGAGAAGCAGGACCAGGTCTGCCAAGCATCCTTAGAGCTCAGAATGAGGATCATGAGGGAAGGTGGAACATTACTGAAGAGTCACTGGGAGCCAGAGGTGGGAGAACATTCCCTACCCTCTCACTCCAATCTCCACTTGTGTCTCCACTGGAGCTACACAGACACCAGAGGGTAGAGGGCAGAGGGCAGAGGGCAGAGGGCAGAGGGCAGAGAGTAGAGGCCCCACAACATGGTCCAAAGCAGCAGAGTGGTACCAGCATCTGACTGTTACCCTGAAGTGCAGAAGGCAAGTGACAGCAACTAAAGCTTTGTCTGGCAGAAGTCAGGCACTATCTATGTGATGCCTTTGATCTCTTTTGATGTCTTGTGAGCAAGGCCTTAGCAGCTCTGCTGTCAGAGTAGCCTGTACTAACAGCCAGTAAATCTTCACTTACAGTGACAAAATATTGTCACTATGCAGGAGTGGGAAGAGCAGCCCTAAACTAAGGGGACAGAGGTAGGACTGGCTGGAGGTAGGACTGTGTCACTTTCTCCTTTCTGCTGAGCTGGAAGATGGAGAATGGCTCCCTGGCTCTTGGATGAAACTCCAAGAACTTGCAGGGCCTGGTCACCTTTTTCATAGAGACAGAGAAATTTGGCCAAAGGTGGCTAACAGCCAAACCTAGTGCTAACACCACACACAGACATTTAAAACATAGAGTACCTTGGCATGCCCAACAGTGTGCTTCATGGTAGAGATGTCCGTAACAGTTGCTTGCATCATTTTCAGAGACATGGCTGTGGTCTCATTTAACCCACACACCCAGCACTAGTTCATTTCATAACAAAATTCATAGCAGCCAGGAAGTGGTGGCACACACCTTTAATCCCAGCACTTGGGAGACAGAGGCAGGTGGATTTCTGAGTTCAAGGCCAGCCTGGTCTACAGAGTGAGTTCAAGGTTACACAGAGAAGCTCTGTCTCAAAAAAATAAAAAGATAAAAAAATCATAGCAGTTGTCCTTTTAAAAAAAATAAACTTTAAAAATTATTTATTTTGTATGTATGTGTGGTGTGCATGTGTATGAATGTTTTCATGTGTGGGTGTACATGCATGTATGTGCACGTGCGTGTGGAGGCCAGAGACTGAAACAGATGTCTTCTTTGGTGCTTTCACTTTATTTACTGAGGCAGGGTCTCTTGTTGAGCCCAGATATCGGCAATCCAGCAAGTATAGCCAACCAGCAGGCTCATGGCAGTCCCCGTCTCTGTCTTCTGAGCTCAAGAAACAGGTGAGCTGCCATGCCTGCCCAGCTTTTATATGGATCTGGGGATCCTAACTCCAATCCTTACACTCCTGCAACAAATGTTTTGTTCAGTGAACCTTCTGCCTTACCTCAATGGATTCATTTTACAATTAGCCTGCAAAGTGTTACCTTTTCTCATGGCATTTTCAGACAGAATTTGTGTTCCTTGAGCCTTCATACTCCCTCTCTCCTCATTCCCACACCTTCCACCCTTTCATCCCCAGAATCCCCTCTGTACTCTCAAGTCACATGTGTCCTGTTGTCCTACCCCTCCTCGACCCTGCCTTCCCCACTTTTGTCTCCTTTATAGCTCTGTGGCATGTACCTGTGCTCACTCCTGTGTAAGATAAGCAGGGAGCCAGAACTCACATAGGAGAGATGAGAAAGGATCCTGAAGAGGATCCCAAGTGGAGGCAAGATAGCCCAGCTGATGCCCAGAAAGAATCGAGCATTCCCAGGGAGGGGACAGAGCAGAGGCAGGTGTAACAGCAGCTGCTTCTCAGTGCTACTTATGAAGGAAACTTCTGGAAGAGGGTGAGCTGGCACCTGAGCAGGAGGAGGGTAAGTGAATGAGACTAGTTCATCTGAAGTTCTATGGTTCTCCTCTCTCCTATACATACACTCACCTTTACATATGTCACTTTAACCTTTAGAAATAGTGGCACTGACTGTCTTTTCATATACTGATGATGTTATATTTCCCTTGCCAGCAGTACTTGTATGTTCAGGGCTAATAAGGAAGCTTTTGTGTACATAGCCAGAGAAAGGGTTGGTGGGAAGCTAATTTTACAACTCAGAAGAGCCAGGATTCGAAGCAGAACACACAATCGAGACATTAACATGAAGAAGGGCCCCCAGGACCACATGCCAGAGGCCTGATGGCTGTGATCACCCATTGACCTGGATACCACCAAGCTCCTTTGCTTAAGGAGCTGGGCCTGGGTCTGAGCCTGTCTTAGGCTACTAATCATGGCTACCCTTCCTTCTTAGCTGTACTGGAGAACTTGTCACTGCATGCAAAGTTGTCTGTAAATAGAAGAATCAGATTTTCATTCAAAATAAGATGAAGTATTTTCTCAAGGCCTCAAGAATTTCTAGACAATTCCAACTTATGCCTTCAGTTAGCACCCAAATTCAGGTGCTCTGCAGACAGAATTCTGTTAGATTCTGAGTCTTGAGTCCAGTCAGATGGATGAAGAGAAGGACTCACCTCTTCCCCACTGCACGCAGGCTGGGCTGGGAGCCTGCTCCAGCCCCATCCCAGCTCCTTTGCTCTTATATCAAATGAGTGTACAGCTTATGGACATAACAATGTAGGGTGTGTCTCTTTAGTTCTACCTTGCTTCCAACAGATGGATTAAAACAATTAGGCTGAACTGTTGCATGCAGGCATAAGGAGCTGCTCATCTATGTTAAGAAAGACTCCAACATTGGTGAGGAGTACTTGGTCCCCATATAGCAACTGTCCTGTGTGTCAAAGGTATGACAACGTGGTGAGGAATGGGTCCTTCTCTCCAAGTGGTAGGCATGGGGATAGGACTAAAGTCCTTTTGTCTACTGTACCATCCGAGGCAGTCCATCCAAGTTTTGATTGCCTGCTAGTAGTAGATTTGCTTTGAGCAGAGGCATGGGTGCTGAAGTGCTTTCGAAAGTCTTAAGAACACATATCACTTGTTTCCTCCCTCTTCCCTCTCCTCCCTCCTCCCTCCTTCTTCTCTCCCCTCCCCTTTCTCCTCCCTTTTCCCTCCTCCCTCTTCTTTCCTCCTTCCTCTCTTCTACCTCCTCCCTCTTTCCTTCCTCTTCCTCTTCCTTCCTCCTTCCCTCACAACTCCGGAAGCTGCCAATTAAAATTAGGGCAGGTTGGTGATAGGTCTTGGCTGCTTCCTTGTTCATAGATGGAGTCTTCTCTGTGCTCTCAAAGCAGATGGGGGCTCAAAGCAGTCTAGAGAAGGAAACACGAAGGCTAGTAGCCAGTTGCTATTGCATGACTTTTCCCTGGGAGATTTGAGAAAATGCCTATCCACCTCAGTCAGGGTGCTTGACAACAGACCAAAGAAACAGTGGCATCCAAGTCTAGCTTGGGGATCCAATGAGTCTATTGGGGTTACACAGAAAAGTGTGAGTGAGGAGATTCTCATAGGAGTAGAAAGGGTTTACTACTCAAATGTGACTCAAAGGTATCTGCATCCTCCCAAATCTACCCCAGCCTGGGTAACAGCTTTCAAATTTGGCATCTCTGCGGTTTTCTGCATAGCTCCACCAAAGAGTCCCCTCCCTAGCATTTACTGCTCACATAACCTTCGGGAGGGCCCTGTGAGTCCTCTTTTCCTTTCCTCCAGGAGGAAGTATCTCAATTAGGAGGAGACAGCCACATAAAAAAGGTCAAAATGCACAGAGTTTTTGAACAGAGGCAGGACAACTCCGTCATGCACAGCTGCTGCCATATGGAGCTGGGCTCCCGGTGGCAGTTAACAGCATAGCCACAACTCCAGCATTCCAAACAAATAGTGATTGCTACAAATGTGTCAGCATCACCTAGGGAAAGACAGGCATGCCTGCACCATGCACTGCTTACTGTGAGCCACCATCCGAATGGCTCCATTTAACCTATTAGTCACATTTCTGCAGACTTCTGCCAAACTGCCACTCTTTGTTCTGAGCTCCAGGGCCAGGCTGCCTTTCCCATGTGCTTGCCTCTAGTTCTCTGTGCACTGGGTTGCCTTTTCAGCTGCACTTCAGTCCCCATCCTCATGCTGGGCTCATGTGAGCAGCATGGAGCACCTGCTCTTTAGGCAGCACTCTTACTGGGTATGGGGAGATGGCTGGGTGGGGAAAAGGCCTACTGTGTAACCATTGAGACTTAAGTTTGGATCCCCTACACCTGTGTAAAAGCTGGGCATAGAAGCAGGCCTCAGTAACTCCAGCCCTTAAGGGATAGAAACAGGCAGATCAGTTTAGATGAAGCAGCAAGCTCTAGGCTCAATGAGACCCTGTCTCAAAACATAAGAAAGACAAGTGATTGAGAAGGGTACTCTTTGTTGACCTCTGGCCTCCACATATGCTTGCCTGGGTAGATCACTTGCAAATATACACACAAACACACACTTATACACACAGTCACATATGTATACTCATAAACATTATACACGCATAAATACACTCATTCACACAACACATACAATCACTCAGGTACACATATATGTACATATACATGCACACACACACAACATCATCAATCACACTTGTACACATATATACATATATATACTTAAAATCATACATGTAAACACATACATAATAAATAATATATGGCCACACACAAACACACTAATATATACAACACATACATACACATAATCACACATATCGAAAACACACAGCAACACACACCATTCTTGCTGGCTGTATACTTATAATCTCTGCACTTAGGGGGGAGGAAAAAGAAAGATCACAAGTTCAAAACCAGCCTGAGCTTTATAGTGAAACCCTATCTCAAACCAAGGACTGGGTTAAAGCCGGGGTTGTGGTGGACTTGCCCAGTATGCAAGGCTCTGAGTTCTGCTGCTGGAGCTACTCCCAGTTCTTCTTGACTTGAGATGTTCTATATGTTGGTTAGTTTTTACTGTCAACTTGATATAACCTAGACTTACTTAGAAAGAGGGAAACTCCATTGAAGAATTGCCTCCATCAGATTGGCCTGTGGCCATATCTGTGATAAATTAATTGATTATTGGTGCGGGTGGATCCAGCACACTGTGGTGGCACTAGCCCTAGATGAGTGGGCCTTGGTGATATAAGAAATCTAGCTGAGCAAGTCAGATAGTAAGCCAGTGAGCAGCATTCCTCCATGGTTTCTGTTTTCAGGTTCCTACCTTGAGTTCCTGCCCTGACTTATGACTTATGACTTATGACTTATGACTTATGACTTATGGGCTGTGTCCTGGAAGATAAACCAAATAAACTTTTTCCAATCCAGTTTGCCTTTGGTCCTGATATTTATCACTGCAATAAAAATCAGACTAGCATACCCTGCTAGGCAAGCCAAGGGTCTACCATTCTCATTCTTTGTGTCAGAATGCATTGTTCTTCAAATAGAAACCAATGGACCAATTGGGCACTTACACCTCTGCTTAGACATTGCAATTGTCCAGAGTACAGTCATTGCTTGGACCAGGGTTCCATCGTCCCAGGCCCTAGCCTTGTTGCTTTGGAAAGATGACTTGGCTCTTCTGCCTACAAAGCTGAGTTGTCAATAATGTTTCTCTCAGAATATTCATTAAGATTCTACGAGGTTACTATGACTCAGCAGTGAGAACAGCGCCTGGCATACCATAAACACTGAATGCACAGTGAGCTGGGCCTGTTACTGGGGTTGCCTGCCAACAGAGTGGGCTGTTGGTGTTACTACAACCATTGCTGCTACTGATTCATAGTCTCTGGTAACTGTTTTCTGGTTACGAAATTTACTTTAAGTGCATGTGGTCTTTTTGTCTCTAAAATTAGCATTATTTTTATTGGCATTTCTAATTTATTGTAGGTAATAAGTGTGTCTTTCAGGTGTATCATTATCAAACACTTTGACAATACTCATACACCATGTCTTCTCTGTCTCTCCTCCAGCTTCTCGGCTCATTCCTTCTCCTTTCATTTTCATATCACGAGACTTATGTATCTATTTAAAAACCTAGGATCCACAGATGAGAGAAATCACCTGCATCTTTGCATATGGTCTTTTCTTTAAACCAAAAGTAAGGAGTATGATCTGAGCAATCAGATAGTATGTGATAGCTAAACTTGCATGAGAGACACCTGCAGTTGTCTCCATGCTCAGCTCTGTCCCTTCACTTACCCCACTGAACCTGTCTCCTTCTTCAGCTACGTGGGACTGTACACTGAGGATGCAGTGCAGATCAGGGAGTAGAATGGCCATTATCTTAGCTCAGAGAAAGGCTACATAAAGACAGTGTTGGGAAGTTGCCTGGAATCAGAAGACCAAGACAACAGCAACAACAACAACAAACTTCTAAGTGTCCTGCCTCAATCCCCAATCCTTGTGGAAGGTTCATTCTCAGCCCACAGAAAGACCTTGACCAGGGGATCTGCACTCCAGGGGAGACAGAAAGTCCCTACTCTAGAAGAACCATGAAGTTTTCTAGAGTCTAGAAGAAGCAGGAAGTCTGTGTTCCAGAGGAGTTTCTAGGAATCTTCCCATATACAGCAAGGGACTGTGGAATGCCAATGACCAGAGTGAAGAAGGGGTGGAGGCTTTGGGATTATGCCCTAAGACCTTTCAATTCCCCCAATTCCAAGGCTGTTCTGAAAAATTTCAAGAACTTTCAGGTGCATTTAAAAAACTATGGAGGGTATTATTTAAAGTCGTTTGTTAGTTCTACAATGCCACCTACCACAAGGTCCTCTGCCCTGTCCATGGCAGTGTGGTAGCATTGGCAGGGCTGTTCAACAGAACTACAGTTAGAGACAGGACCATGCTTTCAGCAGCATAGTGTTGCCTATGTGAGCAGCTAAGGCATGCCATTGGAAAGGGCAGTGTGGTTCTGTGCCTTGAGGAAGAAGGAGATGCTTGATTGGCCTGATATGGAGATAGATGTATTCCCTTGGTCACTGAGTGACTATAATAGCACCTGTCTTAGCTGGTAACAATACATAGTGTGTGAATGCTGACATGTCCAGCAACATCCCAGACAAGATGAGTGTTTCCCCAAACAGCCACAGGCCCAGGGTTTCTCTGCTCAGGCTAAGTGCCTGAGTATCAAATAGTGGCAGGGAGACCGCGAAGCTGCCCACCACGAAAATATGAAAAGAGAAAGCTTGGAATTCCAGGAGGGATGGTGGTAGCTTTTCAAAGGCTCAGATCAGGTGGGAGGACACAAGTTCACTAGCAAGGCCTGAGTTGCTGCATATTTTTATTCTCCTCCATCCAGTTCCATGTCACTGACCCATGTGGTTATCCATTGGCAGCCCGATCTTTACCTCTGACCATCATACTCTTTCCATGTTGCAACTGACATACCTGTCTTTCAGCATCAGAGCCTTGCAGAATGTTCAGAGGTACTCCAGAGAAGTACTGCATGCCCATCACACTGTGGATCAGGGTCACAGTACTGCATGCCCATCACACTGTGGATCAGGGTCACAGGACTGCATGTCCATCATACTGTGAATCAAGGTCACAGGACTGCATGTCTATCAAACTGTGGATCAGGGTCACAGTACTGCATGCCCATCACACTGTGGATCAGTTTCACAGTTTCTGGAAAGGAATTGGCCTGCCATAGCCTTTTGCTCACTGCTGACCTTCGTCGGGTCTTTTAGTCAAGAGGAGTTGAGATTTAGTCTGTGTTACCAGTGGGCCAAATCCTCTGGGAGCTGCAGGTAGGAGAGATAATTCAACTGAGATAGGTATCCCTTCCAGTCCAGATGGATTACTGTTCTCCCCTGCGTGGTAGACAGCATAACCAGATGGCTGGTGAGTGGCTAGTTAGCATTTTCAAGAGACAACCCTTGTGCAACACAGCACCAGCTTCTGTGATGCCAACACTAGGCACCAGATCAGCTCTGGGAAGGAGGACCCATTCCTGGCACACATGTGATTTCTGCCTGGCCACCTCAACTGCTGATGTTCTGTTCCATTGGGTCAACACTGTGGTGACTCTCCAGTCAGCATAGTCATCCTGGTTCTATGTTGTACTGTCACATAAGTAGCAGCAGAACCCTTTATGTCAGGGCATCATGCCTACCTCATCAGCAGGGTGCCTTCTCTATGGGAGGCTGCAGGTCTGGAACAAGGTCCAGAAGCAGGAGGGACATGATTATGCTTGTTTGGAGTAACTGCTCTCAGCAACATGCTCTGTTTGTCTCTGTGTGTGTCTCTTTGTGTCTCTGTCTCTGTCTCTGTCTCTGTGTGTTAGGGGGGTGAGGGCACACGTACGTGCAGAGGCCAGTAGGAGACATCAGGTATGCTGCCTTGCTACTTTTTTTATTCCCTTGAGACAGAATCTCTCACTGAACCTACTAGCAAGCCCCAACAATCCTCTGTCTCAGCCTCTCCAGTTGAAAGCAACAACTGGGGTTACAGACACACATGCAGCTATACCCAGATTTTTACACTGTCACTAGGGATTCAAGTTTTCATGCTTGCACAGCAGGTGTTCTTACCACTGAACCACTTCCCAGCTTAGCTAGGGACTTACTAATACTGCGTACTCCTTTAAAAAAGACCTACTAGTATCATTGTTGAATGTCTCTACTGTTCACCTTCTGCTTTGTGAATTTATGCTTTGTGATTCTTTCCATTTTGTTGGGTTTTTTTAAATTCTTTATGCTAGTCTCCTAAAAGCAATGGTTTGGACCTTCCTCATTCTCTAATATTGGAAGTAGTGACTATTCCTCTCTGTACAGCTTCAGCTGCACTACATATCTGCTCAGTCAATGAGAAGGTAGTATATGTACTGTGATGCATATATGTATGTGCACATATGGGTGTGCATGCATACATGTATGTGTGCGTTTGTGTGTGTGTGTGTGTGTGTGTGTGTGTGTGTGTGCATGGGTGTGTAGGTGCTACAGTGCTCTTGTGGAGGTCAGAGAACAATGTCTGGTGTCAGTCCTCACCATCCATTTTGTTTGAGACTGGGGCTCTCTTGGTCACTTCTGTATGCCTGGCTAAGTTAACCCATGAGCTTCTGAGGATTCTGGGATTCTCTTGTATCCACCTCCTATCACACCATAAGAACAGTGGGCTTACTGACAGAGGATAAAATACCCAGTTTAATGTGGGTTCCAGGAAACCCAGAACTCAGATCCTCATACTTGTGAGTCAAGAACTTGACCACTTGAGCCATCTTCACAGCCCAAAGTGGGATTTTGATGCAGTGGCATTTGATGTTTGGACACACTGCCACATATCCCGGGAACTACATCATGAGGGAAGGAGAGAAAAGACTCCTCTGAATCCTCGTCTCCCTAAAGGTGGAGCACACCTGCTTGCTCGCTGGTATGACTGGGTTTAAATCCACTTGCTGCTGCAGAGGTACCATATGTAGCTGCCACAAGTCTGGCTTTTATTCATCAGTTGTCACTTGTAAAGATACTTTGAGCAGTCACAGCAGCCAGGCTGGTGAGCTGAAAAGAATTGTGCTGGGCCCTGAGTTCAGATGCTCCAGAGGAGTGCTAATTCCCCTCCCCATTAGGAAGCAAGGCTGCTTTTAGTTTATGCTCTTCCCTGGAGGGGTTGGGACACTTTGAACGCCCTCCCCCATGACTCTCCCATTTATTTTGCTTCCATCAATCATGAGACTAGTACATGGATTCTAACAACTATTAACTGTGCTCATTACATTATAAACTTGCAGGTAAAAGAAATACCCACCAAGGTGGATAAATACACTACCTTGGTGATCCCCAGGGATCTTCCTTGACCTGTTGTACTATATGTTGTACTCTAACACAGTGTCTTGGTAGTGCCTCTGTCCCTGGGTGTCACTGTTGAAATAGCCACTCCAACATCTGGGTCCCTTTCCCAGATACACAGTGGCCTATGTAAATGGATATAGGTCCCACACTGGAGGCATGATAATGCCATCCAGCTTTTTTGCTTGTAGCCCCATAGGGTTAGTGATTGTGAGCAAAGAGTGACTTTTTATTGAGGTTAAGTGACGCCTTTGACAGCTGTCCATTTACCTTGCCCTGGAAGCACTGTATTCCAAGTTAGCTTCAGCCTCTTCAGGGCAGATTCTATAGACCAATTCATTTCCATCATTTTTGCCACCAGGATATTAGCAAGAAGGCCGCTAGGAATTTTCTAGTGGATGCCGGTGGCTGTTTGGAGTGCTGTGGGAGTAATTAGGTCATTTAGTAAATAAGCTGAAGTGTGCACTGAGGTTGATGAGGCAGGCAAACTGTCTGCCTGGGCACGAAGAAGCAGAGTGGCATGGTTGCCTGTCTTCTGAACAAAAGCGAAGTGTTTCTCTGTCGCTTAGCCTTAAATTAAGATATACCAGAGCTAACCGTCCTTATGTGCAGTAGGCAGACAGCTCTGCTTGTCAGAATTAGTTGAATGTTCACATTAACTTGAAGTTAATCCACCACCCCCCCAGCCTGCTAGAGCCAGAGCACAAGTCCACATAATAGGCCCTTTGTGTAAGGCAATGTGAAGTAAATTGTTTTAAAGCAATCATATTTAGGTTACCAAAGGGGGAAAAATGGCTTCCTACTGAGAGTTATTTTCTGAACAAAATTAAATATTATAAAACCATATTATTAAATTCTGTCAAAAAGGTATTAATCTTGGCATGGAAGCCATGGTTCTCCATAATTATTGGATCACTGTAAACTTAACCTCTTCTGTTGTCTCAAACCCAATGTGTAACAGAGCCCAGAAGGAGAGAGTGAGAGAAGCAGAGTAGACCATAGAAGCATGTGAGTTGAATGAATGAGACCCTACTCTAGGCATCGAGCTTGAGAAGTTTCTGCTCAAACCCATGATGGAAGACCCAAAAAAGACAATGCACGCTTTATGCATGCATGCACATGGGAAACACAAACCAGGTGATGCTCAAAACCTTGCAAATGTACACGTCTTTCTGTGTCTGTCCCTCCCTGTCTGTCTCTCTGTCTGTCTCTCTCTCTCTCTCTCTCTCTCTCTCTCTCACACACACACACACACACACACACACTACACAAACGTTGCACAGACACATAGCATGCATACATACTGAACACATCTACTGTACAGGCACTAATTCATATACTTACACCTCATTCCCCATATGCATTCTCTCTGTACACACTATACATGCACTCCACGTACACTGCAAACTAACCATGCACTTATACCTCATGTCCTCACACATGAACTGCTTTACACACACATCACATGTGTACTACACACATACATAGGCACACACACACACACACACACACTCACACACACACACATCTTCTGTTATACACATGCACACCACACATCATGGCAAATACATGCTGTATACACACTATATACACATGTACGCTATTATAGACACATACAACACAAACACCAGGTGGACACATGTGAAACCTGCTTACAGTATGGAACAGGAGTTTGGTCCTTCCTTAGGTTACAGAATTCATGGTTTTCCAAATGAGAAGCTGGTGAGTGCTCACCACTTTTAGAAAGAGACACTAGTTAACATTTCCACATAGGATCATGCTGTGTTACTCATGGCACAGCATCATTAATCCTTAGCACAGGTCTCTGAGGTTCACACCATCACTTTGTCACCCTTCAGAGAAGGGAACTGAGGCACAAGAGGTAAGGTCGAGCTACCACCCCAGCCCAGCATCGTCAGCCCTCCTCTCCAGACTTGCCTGCCCTCTCTCTCTCTAAGCCCTCTCCTATACTTTGGTTCTTCCTCTTTTACTCTGAACTGCTTTTCTTTCTCTCCAAATGATTTTACAGACAATACCATCACCAAAGTAGAATTAAGGCCCCACTTTTGCTCCAAGGCCCAGACATTAAGACCCAATCCTCCCCCCTAACCTTCCTGACCTGTCAGGGGAGAACAGGAAGAACACTATGTCACAGGGACAGTGGGAAGGTTTACAGTGCTGTTACAAATGTGATACTTAAATGTTCTGCCTGATGGACTTAGCAGCTATTTGGCACAAACTAAGAGGCTCTGGGAAGTCTGTGATGGGCAGATGGATGCTCAGCCCTGGGCAGGGCATGATTTGCTTCTCACATTGCTCATAGTTACCATATCCTTTGGCGTGTGGCCTGCACTATGCACCAGTGATTGTAGGGTGACTCTCTGTGCCATTAAATTTTTAGCAATGCTGTTCAAACAAGCTAGCTCCTCTAGCAGTTTTTATGCTCCCTGAATGTTGTTCCACATAACCATCTTGTAGAACATGCTGACCTTGGTGGACTTTGGAACATGGAGTGTCCACTTTCAGATATGGAGTATAGTTTAGAAACAGGACAAATATACTAACACAAAGTTGCAAACCCTGAGTGCTTTGCCAGCTGTATGAGTTAAATAGACTTTGAATTTGACCCAAGCCTACTATGTCCTTCAGGAATGATCTGTTGCAACTGCGATTCTGGAAATTTAACTTTTCAATCTCCAAGCACAGGGAAGGGAGTGTGGATATCACACAAGTCATGGTGACATCTGTGCAGTAAGGAGTCCCTTACACTCTGGGAGCAGATGAAGCACTCTCTTCAGGAGGCTCTGAGGTTTAGCCCAAGGTAAATGTAGTGGCTGTGGCCTCCACAGCGAGGTCTTCTCCCTCCACCACCCTCCACCTCTGCAGTACATCCTTTGGCAAACCTTTAGTCAACCTGAGGGAAGCTCTGCCTATCCCTCAGCCATGCCTGCAAGCTCTAGTTCCATCTTGGGCTAACACAAAGGAAGTCCCCTTCTTTAAAGACCTATGTATCCAGTGCCTGGAATAGTAGCTATCAACGGGTAAATGCTCCAATTATGCCTACTGGTCAAATGCTGGAGTGGGAGATGGCAGCAGCAAAGGGCACCAAAAGATTCCTCTGGAACACACCCTGTGTTATTTAGAGAAGGAAGGAGGTTTTGCTGTTTTGTTTTGTTTTGTTTTTCTGGTACAAGCTACCACTTAAGCCTAAGTTTAGTCCCTGTTATTGACAGTATGCTTATGGTGATCAGCTCTTAGCCTCCCTGGGGTGCTTCTCTGACTTCCCTGTGCTTAAAAGAATCTACACATATATAGTGTGATCTGTGAGGTCAAAGCTTGGTTTATCATATGGTGACCTATTAAACAGAGCTGTCAGTCAAGCTTCCATGGCTTCAGTGCTATCTATTCTGCTGGGGTAGCAATGCCTGGCTCTGTCCAAGTCTGACCATTGCCAGGGAAACTTCTACTCTGGGCTTGTTCTTAAAGGACCAGGTCTTAGATCTAGAAGGGTCAGGAGGCTACTGATCAGATGTCCTCCCAGGGAGCACATGTGCAGATATTGCATTTACTGGAACAATAAGGCATGGGCCACCTGTCCCATGAATGTTGAGGACATTGGAGGAGAGGTGTTGCCAGTTGAGAGAGTTCAGCGGTGGTAGAGAAAAACCACATAAGTAAATTTGGAAAATGTGAGTGTAGACAAACAGAGAAAATATAAGGGGGGGTTCTAGAAAAGGAAAGGAGAAAAACGGAAAGGGGAAAGAGTGTCAGCACCCCAGCACCCGCAAAGAGGTTGGACGGGTACTCCTCTACAACTGTCCCATGAGTCACTGCAGTCCTCAGCTGCTGAAGTGCTGTCTGAAGGTTGCTCCCATTCAGGGAAGAAAAATCCCTGCCTCATTCAATGCCAGACTTACTCCAGAAAGTGGCTGCTCACACCTGCTCACCTTAGGTCTTTTTTTAATAACCCAATCCCAGTCATGGTGAGGAAGAGATTGGGCTCCAGCTCCCTGGGACCCGGAAGAGCTATTACTTTCTCTTTTACCTGTTTTCCAACACTTCCATTCTGTAGCTTACTCCCAAGCTCT
>JADRCH010000093.1:1404460-1470637 GCA_019843965.1 Rhynchomys soricoides | reverse complement strand
GGAAGGGTGTCTGGAGCATTGCACTTGATCTCAGCTTCAGAACCCCACAATCCCAAGTCCAGAAGAGGCCAACTTCAGAAGGCACTTCAAAGGTCTCAGCTTCCAAGAATACTACCTGCTGAGGATGCCAGTTAATTCTTCAGATGTCGAACCCAGAGTACTTCAGCCTTGTGCCCACCCATTGCATGATAGAGATCCCTAGGGACCTGATTCCCTGACTTGTTAAAGGCAAATTTATCTTAACAAGATTGTGGTGTACAGGTGTGACTTTCCTCCCTGGGCTGCTGTGCACTTGGTGGGCAGGCACTGCTGTCCTTGTCGTCTCTTGGAGATACAGAGAACTGATGTCATTTTGGGGGATGTTTTCATCTGTCTTCATACCTTGCAGAGAGCATAGTGAAGCCTGTAACAAGTGTCAGCTGACTTATAAAACAGTGATGTTAGACAGCTGGCAAGCTGTCCTGAGTCACGATCATGTGGTTTTCCCTAAGTCTCCTTGTGAGCCTAGCTGGGGTGATATGGGCTGTCAGGCTGATGGCTTCTTACCCTATCCTCTCACACAGCTCTTTTACAAGACTCTAGACTTGCCCTTGACAATTCTCTGTGGGATTCTGATTCCTCCTCCTCCTCCCTTTCCATGGAGCAGAGAGGATCATGGGAAACTTGGCACAGTCAGTCTCCCTCTTGCTGATGTCATTCACTTGGACTTGTTTGTAGGGAATCATGTCCCTTTTGATATTATGGTTCTTGACCTTTGTACATTAGGGTTGAGAGTATGCTCTGTCACCCCAGCTGGGTGTTTCATGTGCAGGTCATCTCAATATCAAATGAACAGAATCCATCCTCTGAGCCCCTCTCCAGCCTTGGGTGAAACTCCCCAGTCAGTCTGCTTAAAACAAAACAAACAAACAAACAAAAACAACAACAAAGAAACAAATAAACAAACCCCACTGTTTTGATGTAACACCCAGACTTGGGGTGTATAAGTGGTTCCTATGAAGAGAGAGTCAAAAGATTCTTTGAAGGCTACTCAGTCTCCCCAGCAGGCTTGGAGATGGGTACAGGACAGCGGGGTAATGCTGCTGAGTCTGGGGTTTGCCCCCTGCCGTGGAGTTGCCAAGTCACCAGACAAGCTTTTGGAGTCATCAATTCTTCATTCTGGGGCTGGCAAATTGTTCTGTGGTGACATTTATTTGTTCAGGCATATTTTGATATGTGGTGAGGAGAAGAGTTATAAATAGAAAATGGTGGTTTTTCTTTAACCAACCTAAAATGGTTAAGAGGAGAATTTCCTCAAACCTTCCAGAAAAATCAAAACCAAGACAGCAAATCTCTGGGGATTAAGATGGTTTGGGGAAGCTTTTGTTTGTGGGAAGCAGAACCAGAATACTGTGTGGAATGGAAAATAAAGGACTCAAAGTCAACCTACCCATGAGAAGAGTCCTGCAGGCATCAAGATCCAGTCACCATACTAGAAGAAAATAATGTACTTATTCCACACATTCAGATCACTTAGGAAGACGGCTGTAATTAACTGTATGTGGCCAGCGGATGTCCAGGAGCCCAAGAATCCACAGAGGCTGAATGGCGGCTGTGTCACTTTGTCCTTGAGAATTGCAGATCCTAAAACACAGAGCTAAACCCTCCCTGTGGGGTTGCCTCCAGAACCTTGTTTGTTACAAACAATGGCATATTAATTCACAGTGGACATGCAGAGCCTCCAGAGGTGGAAGATGAAAGGCAATATCTTCTCCTCACCTTTCATCCCAGAGTTAACACCTTCAAGAAGCTGCCTTAAAGACCTGCTGATATCTAAGAAAGAAAGCAGAGGCCTGTTATTATATGACTTGTTTTTACATGGACCTTGCCTGGATCAAATCAATCCTTTCTGAATAAAACTTGCCCTGCCAGGAATAGTTAATCTCAGACCGTGGCTTCCTACAGCACACCTCAAAGCCAGTAGTGGCCTGTGTGGTGGTACTCATGTGTAGACTGCCTCTGAATACTTGCCTATGGGCTCTTATGAACCAGTCTGAATGGCAGTATCACTCACAGGACTCACATGACCTTGGTATATGAGGCCACAAACACTTTATAGCCCAAATCTGCTCAGAGTCCCAGCCTCACTCCACCCATCCTCTGAGAGAGCCAGAGGTGTGTAGATACCTCCCAAGGAAAGGATGCCAGCTCTCTGAACACAGCTTGGGCTTCAGGGGGAGAGGGGCGGTATATCCAGTGTACATCACAAGCCCGGTCTGTTCTGACCTGTTTACACACAGCTCCAATTTCTCCAGCTCAAAACTCAGTAAAACCAGTGCAGATTACAATGAGGATGTTTGAGGCTTTGTGAAAAGAAAGGATAGAAAAGAGAACAGTCATCGTCGTCGTTGTCATCATCATCATCATCATCATCATCATCATGTTGGACTGAAGCCAACAGGGTACAGTTACTTTCATGCATGGAGAAGAGATAGCCTACCTACAACCAGGTCTGCCCAGATAGTCTATCACCTAGAACAGGTGGCATGGTCTTCCATAGTCTCTGTCCTGGAAGAGCTAAAGGTTCTTTACTGCCTTTGTACCAGGTAGGGGTCTCACATATGAATTTATTTCTCTCTATCCCATCCTGAACTTCTGAAAAGCCTCCTTGTCCCCTGGAGACAGAAGGTCAGAATCTCATCAGACGGTCAACTTGAACACAAATCACATTGGTTTATGAATCACTGCAACAAAGGTGTCAACAACAGGATTGTGTGTGGCTCCTGGGGATGTCTGAGAAACAGCAGCATGATGGTCAAGCCACCAAATTGCTCACACGAATTAATGCAAAGAAGAACCCTGCAGCTATGAGCTGGTCATTGTCATCTGCTTAGAAGCATAAATCAAACAGGAGGCAGAGTCGGGATTCCTAGGAGATGGAAATCCAGGTCAGACTTTGATGACAAACATTCTCTCTCTCTCTCTCTCTCTCTCTCTCTCTCTCTCTCTCTCTCTTTCTCCTCCCCCCACTCTGGGCTTGCTGACTATTGATATTCTCACAGAAGGAGGAGGGAGGGAGGATGGTTCATTGAATGCTCACTTGAGGTTCCAGCAACTCTTCCCAGACATCCACATGCAATCCTGCCCTAACTGCTCATGGCCTCGGTGAGCTTGGGGATGGAATAAAGCATACAGGCTGGAGAAGAATAACCATGCAGCCACCACAAGCCACCATCCATGACTACTTGATTACTCCACACTCTTGCCTATTAACCCCTCAACCACAATCTGTAAGCAAGCCTTGTAAACACATTGCTTTCTGAGTAAAATGTAGTAAAACCATGCTTTGGTTTGCTGTTGGCACCTTAGAAGGTGGGAGCCGGCCTTAATTCTATGCCCCCAGGGAAGACAATTTTTACAACTATCAGATGTCCTATGACTTCAGGCTATCCCACTTTCTCTGATCCCTGCCCTTGCAAAGGCTCTGCATCACCTAGATCTTGTATCCTCTATCAGGACCTGCTATGGGCAAGCTATCTTTCCAGGAGGCATTGCCCTGTGCACCTCTTCATGCCTCCTGATGAAGGGTGTTTCCTTAATGAATGGTTTTCACTAGCCTATTCCCATGCACTTGCTGCTTTATCCATTGGTGTGAAAGAAAATGACCATTTCTATTTACCTCATGATCTGAATCTGTCCCATTGTCTGACTCTCTATTCAAAATCCTAGGCCTTTAATAGTCTGGTGTGTTGGCAATCTGTGTATCTTGGTAATTTTAGCAAATCACTGTTTATGGGGATTATGGCTGTCTGTAATCGTGTCTTTATTTTCCCCTGTGAAACTTTCTGGTCTCTGGCTCTTTTGCTAACATCTCAGGAAGGGAGGCACACAGCATCGCTTACCCTCCACACATGAAAGGGAAACATTGCTGCTAGTCTTCCCACCGCCTGTGAGATGCCTCTTAGTGTCTCCCGATTTGATCCCTGGGATTAAAAACTCTCCTTGGTTTTCTGAGACCTCTGGAGCTGCCTGTGGGAAGCTACATATCTGAAGTATAGTTTTGGAGGTCAGGCTAGGACAGCAACCTTTTAGACCCTGAATTTAAAAGCACAGGCTAGACAATGCTGGGCAAAGAAGAATGTCTGGTGACCACTAGTAGGTCTCCAGGGTCTCATACCAGGTGTTTTTAACACAAATTTGCCTACAGAGGTACTAAGCCAGAATCAAACCCCAGTATTTCCTACAGGAAGTGTCTTTAACAGAGTCCTATCTTGCTTGTGGTCATTTGCTTGATTTCTCTTCTCTGGGTGATTTAAGGAAGTAAGGGCCCTCTCTCAGGTCCTGGATCCACATAGACTGGTTGGACAGTTTCCCATGGCACACTGAGCAAGCTTCTAGAGGCCAACAGGATTCAGTTACTTTCATGTGTGGAGAAGGAATAGCCAAACTAAGACTATTTGGTCTGCCCTGATAGTCTCACACCCAGGCTGGATATCATGAGTACCTTCCTGGTCTCTGACTTACAGATTTAGAAGGTTCTTTACCACCTTCGTACTTAGGATCTTACAGATGAATTTATTCTAACACTTATCCCATTCTGCAAGCTTCAAACCTAGAAGCTCGTATCTCTCCAGGAAGCCTAAGTCTGGTGTCTATAGAAATAAACAAATGTTGTTGTTTTTCAGACACTTCATTTATAGAAACATTGGAAATGCAGGAAGCCTATAAAATGGAAAATACCTAAGTCAGAGTTCCTAAGATTAGGTCACCAACCTAGGGCCTCAAACTAGGGATCCAAAGTCCAACCTCCATCCAAGCACCAGGTACTGCCACTGTACCAGCTCAGGCTCTAGAGCCATCCACCGCCAAAACACCAGGATACTGATTACTACTGTACCTGTACCACCCCCACATCTGGCATTAAACAAAGAGCACATCAATGACTGAGTCCACAAACACACCTTGGCACATGTAAGACTGAAAGGCAAGGCCTGTGCTACATAAGTGCTAATCTGACTAATATGTCTTGACCTCAGAAGTCCTTTTCAGCAGAGCAGCCCAGCATTTCTGCAAGTTGCCTCAATCCATGTGGAATTCAACCCTGAGTGGGTCTCCCAGTAGAATGAGCCATGTATGTTAACTGCCTGGTCTGTCAGTTCACATTACCCTCTTTGCTGCCAGGAGTACCTTGCATTTCTAAGCAGTACCCACATAAGAGCATCACTCTCTGGTCATCTACAGGTCCCTGATGAGTCTCTTTGGTGTGCAATGGGAAGTCTCTGCTTCCCAATCCATCTACAACATATTTCAAATTGTCCCTAAGCTTCTGAATACTACACAGATGAAAACCAATAGAAAGTCATGTGAATCTTCAGAGCATAAAGAGGTCAGCAGAAAATAATTTCCTGAGGTGTCAATGAAGGGCTCAGGTGAACAGAAGTCAAAACAATCTCCAGGCCAGCCCAGTCTTCAAGGTTACCAAGCAGGTGTGAATGCAGCTAGAGATCATCACATGAAGCCTGAGGCTTGGGGTGACAGATACTATACTCTCCCTCATTTGTGGATACTAGACCATGTATAAATACCTTAGTTATATATAAATGTCACAAAAGTAGAAACAAAACTGACAGGGGACCAAAGAGAATGTGGAAAGGGGAAAGGGAAGATGTGAGGATGATATTATAAAGCTTGTGACACATTTGCATGAGAATCTCTTTCTGAAACATTGTTAAGCACGTGGATATATGTAAGTACTTGTTAAATAAAAGACATACATGTTGTGTGGCCATTGGCTCTAGTTTCATATGAACTTTGGAAACAGAGGGTTACTGACACAGTCATCCATGGTGTTGGATAGCACAATCCCATAAGCCAGAGAGAAGAGGCAGCATTGGATGATGTCTGATGCACCCACCCACTCCACCCCAATTAGTTTGCCCTGAGCAAACTTTTTCCCCTAACATGAGCCCTGTTGACTTAAATGCTCTTTTCAGTGTATCTTGTAGAATTTTTGTTCTGTCTACTTTCATTTCCTAAATACAAGGTAATGTTTTGAGTTAAGGCAGAGGCCAGCACAGAGCCAGCCACCCTCTCAAGCCTATGGCGACTACCATGTGGTCTTACAATTGTGTTTATGTGGAGGGAAACACACAGCACTAGAGGAGAGGAGACCCTGGCCCACCACCTACCAAACTCACACTTATGTGGGTCTATGGTTAGTGTCTTGCATATGGAATACTGTTGCAGTCAGAAAGAGGAAGGACTAGCCAGATCCGACAAAGGTGCAATAGGTCCCTATGTCTGATTTTGTTCTGACTTCTAAATTCACTTCCTGGAGGTCAGTAGTGTTTGCAAATTGTCTTGCTTTGTTCTGTTTTTCCTGTGCTTAGGGAAGCTAAGGGAGGAGACCCTGGGGCCAGGAATAGATATATTGACTACTATTTTGATGTAGCAACATGCATCCTCCGCCCTTCACTATGCTTGATATCAAAATCCTTCCTACATGAAGGTGGTCTTGAAAAGGAAGAGATTTCTTAGAGCTAGCTGTTAATGTGGTAGAACATTGCTGGTCTCTATAGCAGCCTTTAGGGCTCTGTGGAACCCAGGGGCAGGCTGACTTCCCTGGCATTTGCCGTGTTTCTCTGAGGAATGCATGGCATGGTTAGGATCTGTATCCTGCAAGTGCCCATGTATATGGCTGTCCCCACCTTGATGGAGGATAGCCTGACACCAAAGACAGCCAAGTTTGAGGCTTTGCTCGAAGAGTCACCTGGAACCTTAAAGGAAATGTACCTTCCTTATTTCCCACAGCACCTTGGGCATGAACATTTATGTCCAGCAATGCACAGAGTTCTCCAGTCAGTAGCTAGGGATTCTTTTTTAGGAATAACTTCATGAGGGGCATGGAGATCAGATCTGCATTAAAAGGCTGGGGGACAATGGGGCCACCCCATCCAGGGACATCCCCTTATAGGGTTATTCTGTCCCAGAACCTCTCCTCTTGACTATTTCTGGTAACATGAGACACAATGGTAAAAGATGAGGTGATAACCGTAGGGTTAAATTTTCTGGAAAATGTACCTTTTCCTCTTATTCCTACAACAAACCTCCAGTTTCTGAAGGGTTCAGAGTCCCAGAGAGGAATTTTGTCTCAGGCTGTATGATGCGTACATAGTGAATTTGGATCTGCCACTGGACCATGGATGTGACCAGAGGTGACAGGGGTGAAGAGTTCACTAATGAGAAAAGACAAATGATAATTGTGTTTGGAAATAGAACTGGTGTGTGGAGTGGAATATGGGGTTCTCAGGAAGTTTCCATCATCCTAACATGTTCAAGGAATGGAGAAACATCATTGACCTCCAAAGAACGACCAGCAACCGGATACCACAGGAACCAATGCTGGGTCACCACCAAGGCAGGCATGCAGAAATGGTCAAGCAGAGTGAAGGGCGGAGGATGCATGTGCCAAGCAACCCCACTGTAGCCGTGGGGCTGGCTGGGGCCTTATAGCCTTTGTTCACATAGTGAGAACGGTGGTTCCTCTTTCTGCTTTCTATTAAAAACATATTGTGTGCCAGTGCTTGCAAAACTGCCATGGACCCCAGAGGTCACCACAGATTACAGCAGGATTGCTCTGAAGTTTGGCGGAATGCCATCAACCAGAGAGACCAGACCCAGATCTGAGACCCCACCCATCAGCTGTGGTAAGGCAGTTGCAATGTGAATTGGGACATTTTCCCCAGAAGTCAGAATATGAGACCATTTTCCTCATCAGAGGCAAAGCTCTGCTGCTCTAGGGACAGCACCACGAAACATGTCCTGTGTGTTTGAGAGCAAGCATGGACTATATGTGTGGCTGCACATAAGTTTTCCCCAGGCTCTCCAAGACATATCTGTTTCTTGGGCAAAGACAGAGCTGTTTGACTCTCTCCTGTTAACTTGTGAGTTAATTGCCCAAAAGCAGTATACAGCTCTGACCAACAGGAACATTGAGACAAGCATTCCACTAGTGGCTGCTGAAGTGACCTGAATTTGTCTCTCTTATGGACTGCATTTTTTATTTCCTCTACTTTTTAACCAGTTAAAATCTGCTTCTGTGGCTCTCGGAATCCAAGGCTAACATCCGGGGTACCATCATCCATGGCGAGAGATGATAGCAATCATAGTCATCAAAGGAACTGACCTTTAAGTACAGAACTTTACAGACAGACACAGCTCACAAGTGACCTTAATTCCTGGTTGCCTCAGGAAGCCCCAGGAAGTCACAATGATTAGCAAGGTACCTGTGGGAAGCATTTTAACCCTAACACATTCCCAGGCTCTCTATTGTCTTCTGGTGAGGCCATTTTGGAATTAACTACTAAAGGAGTCTCAGCAAGGTCAATGGGACTTTCCAGGACCCCAGAAACATGAACAGGAGTCTCTGCACTTTCAACTTCACCTCTAGACCAACAAAAGACCATATATGAAAGATCCTGTCTTCTCTGCTTTGGCCTGTGTCCAAAGGAAACTGCCCTTGGTAGATACCTCATCTCTGGAGAAAGGCCCAAATCAAAGGAGAAATCAAATTTTCCGCTGCAGATCACGCCTTTATGTTCTTGGAGTCAACCCTCTTGCTTTCTGTGGAAGAGAATTTCACAGGAAAGAAGCCACATGAAAAGGTGGGTCCCCAGCTCACCTTCTGTTGCCCATGTGGTGGGCATTTTTCTGACTTTGTATGCAAATATCACATTTGGTTTGGGATGACTCATGATCCCAGATTTGAGGTTCTGGACCATGTTCCTCCCCTCATCCTTTGAATCAAGCCATTTGCTCCTGCCAGCTGAGGGGGCAGTAAGTAGACATTTGGGACTCTGACACCAATATTTGTTGCCAGACTCTTCCAGTTTTTTCTTTGTTATTCTTTTGAGACAAGGTCTCAGATAGTACAGTTGGGCCTCCCTCAGTCTTGCTCTGTAGCCAAGAATGAGCCTGAAATTCTGATCCTTCTGCCTCTAGTAATGAATGTACAGGTGTGTACTAACACCCAGGTTAAGTTGTGTAGAGAACTGAACCAGGACTTCATGTTAGCTAACCAAGGACTCTACCAACTGAGCCATACTTCCAAGTTCCCAGAGGACTCTCATGGAATTGATGCATGTGTTTATATAGTTGATCGTTGATCCTTGACCTTGACCAGGTGATGCCCAAACTCTCAAACCCCAGCAGATCCCTCTGGCCTAAATAACCATTGATAAGATTGTTCCCTTCTGTCTCCACCTTGGACCTGATATTATGCTCTTCTGGATAGATTTCCACACAGAGTGTCCTAGGGAGGAAAGTTCAAGACCCCACAAATTCTGTTGTACAATGGAAAACAGATGAAAGGGTTATATAGGCTGTGAAGGGCGCATTGAAATTTCATCTCCTTTTGAATGTCTTAAAAACTTACTCCTATCACAAGCCAGTTGATACATGCAATGGAAGATAGCTGGAGAAGAGTAAAATTCCTCAGATCAAAGCTTTGGCATGGAGGAGGATGGTATGGAGGCTGGAAAGCACTAATGGCTGGTACACTGTGTGTGCTGGGTGAATAGTGATGAATTTGCAAGCATGTGCAAGAACCAAATGGGGCATGAAAGATGAAAAGGAGTATGTGGCTTTGAGCATCAGAGATTCTGGGGGTAGTCTGTGTTCTTGAGGTTCTGCTCACTTAAGTCCATGTTGCACAATGGCCTGACTGGGCTGTGGGTGTTTTCTGGAGGACTCACAATAGAGAGGTGGAAGGTCAGGGGAAGGCAGTCTAGTGCTCAGCCTTGGTGACAAGGTTTCCATCTGACGGAGATGGGTATTGATTTTTCCTTCCTCTTCTCAGCCTGTAATGTCCTAAATCACTTCCTTTGCACAATTGCCCAAACACATAGCCTGGCTCCCACAGTGAAGGACCTGAAGGTTAGGGCTCCAAGGGGTGGGGCCACCCTCTACATTAGGAACAGCAGAGGATCCAGCCAAGATGAGCAGATGGTGCAGAGACAGAACCCCCATCCTGAACAGCTTTTTCCATAATGGAATCCACATTAAAAATGATATTATCTTCACTTTTAAAGGCCCTAATGGATGATATTTATGTCCATGAAATATGTTCCTGACACAGTTTGAGAGGAACAAGTCATCAGCCGAGCAGCACTTCTGAGATGAGAACACAGGTGTGGGTGTATTTCCTTTCCAATCCACCAATCAGTAAAATATGTTTTAATACGGGACAAACAGTAGAGTTTGTCTGTTCTCCCCACAGAGCATGGTGAGTCAATGGCTTTAATGGGACCTGACAGCCGTGTGATAGTCTCTGCCATTCTCGTTGTGAGCAAAGTGCTCTAAAAACGCATCCATAATTTATTTATGGGACCTGCCAGTTAACTCGTGAATAACCAGGATGTTTCCAAGGACATTAAGGCTCAGTTCTTTCCCTTTCTTTGGAAAATACTGCTGACAGCACCCCAGGAAAGTGATGGTTTCCTGGGCCCTTTGTGCTCAGGGAGGGTGATGATGGAGGTCAATTGCCCCCCTCTGTTAGGATGTCCAAGTGCTCTGTTAAGTATGGTTCTCAGGAGCTTTGGTCTTGTCATCAGTGACAGTGTCTGTGAGGTAGCAGCATTTTGAATGGAAGGATGAGTTAATAACAATGGGAAACCTCTAATATCAAAAAGGTAGTGAAACTCACAGCCTCAGAATTGTGTATATTTGACTCAATGAATTCCTGATGACTCTGGCTACACCATGTGTGGTGCATAAACTTTTCAGAAAGTCATGGTTTGCCCAATGTGATCAAGAAATGAGGACAGACTCACAGATGGTTCCATTACAAGTGTCCTCCTATGCTTTATCTAAGCTCTACCTGTGCTCACCAGACAGAAGACATGTTCTCATCATCACTGTCAATAGCTGAGAAAGACTAGCAAAGGTGGAAGAAGGTTGCTACCTACCAGGGTCCCCTCAGGATCTTTATGTGGACCCATGGAGCATCCTCAGCCTGTGTGGCTTCACTGTGTGGCTAGCCAAGGCTCCAGACTTTCCGGTGTGAGTTTGGCATGCTTGTGCAATTTCCACAGTGAGGCTAAGCTTTGCACTTGTTTATACTTGAGACCTGATGTTTTAGACATGAGTTGTGCAACATAATGGTGGCATTGTACAGAAAAGCACCTATACAACTCTTTATGCTCCATGTGCTCTATCCCGGTGACCAGCTAAAGATAGCAGTGCAGTGGACAATCCTTCCTCACTGTGGTTCCACTTTCTGTGCACAAGCAGTAAGACAACTTCTGTGGTCCCCTGCTGATGCATCCTCAGACTCTGTAACAACCTGAAGCTATGACACAATGCCCAGTCATTGACCTCAGTTCATCTGATCACACTGACATTCCATCCCTGACTGTTCAGTTCAGGGAGTTATTTGGGGAGAGGAATACCATGTTTGTTACAGTGTTCTGTAATGGGTAGTCACTGTTGCCTACCCCTCACTGTGCTTAAGTTATTGATATCTTTATTATATCTATATATAATAGTTTGGCTCTATTTGCTGTTGTGGGAATGTGCTGGAGTTCTTGGGATGAATCTCCTATGAATGTATGGATAACTATAATTGCTGACATGACATATAAAGGTAGCCAGTCTAAACATACAACACATACATGCTTTGTTTGCTGATGACACACATATTGCTAACCCTTTCCCAGAAAAAAAAATCCTAAAGTTGAGCTGGAAGTGACATTTAACTAAATAATTGAAAATAAGGCAGATATTAATATTTTATTACATTTCTTGCTTATATTTGGAAATTTGCACAAATCTATATCATACTCTGAGGTTTCCTAGGTTCAGTCTGAACTTATATATCAGCTCTAAGTATATTTAAATTATACGGTTAAAAGTTACTCATGACTTAGGAGCCTGCATGCATTATCTCTCTATTCTTGTTTGTGGAAATGATGTTACCAACACTCTGAACCTCCCACTGCTATGACTCCCATAATCATGGACTGCAACCTCAAAATGTGTGCAAAAGTAAACCTTTCCCCTCCAAGTTGCTTTCCATGGGGATATATAGTTTTTAATCACAATATCAGGAAACAAAATTAGGATGGAAATCGGCACCAGAAGTAGGTTTGTTGCTGTGATAACTCTGGCTACAGAACTTTTTGGCCTTGGACCTATTTTGTGGGAATAATGTGGAAGAATTTGTACAATGGATTAGCAAGACAATTGTATTCTGAGAGCAGAAATTACTGAGCTATTGCAGCAGAGCTTGGAGGACAGTGGTGCTGAGAAAAAGACAGTGAGGGTGTGGCAACAGGACCCTGTCAGGAACTGGGCTAGGTGACACTCAAATGATCTGTGGCCAAAAATGTAGCTTCATTCTGCCCAGGTCCTAAGAATCTGAGAGAAGCTGAATGGAGCAGTGATGGACTGGATTGTTGGGAAGAAGAAACTTTAGGATGGTGGAACATTCAGCTTAGTGTTGAGAAAGCAACTGTTAAAGACTTGGTTAGCACCACTGAAGAGAAACCTCCGTGCCATGCTGGAGCCATAGGAAAGCTGTCCAGAGAACAAAACCCTACCTATCAGAGACTGCACTTGTGTGCATCTAAATTACTTAAAGTATCAAAGCCTAAGTAAGCTTGGGGAGTTTCCTGTTCCTGGGGTTAGGGTAGGATCCTCCCAGGTCAACACACAGAAGCAGTGGTCCACTGGGACCAGATCACCTCCTGAGTAGCAATAGAATGTAGTCATGTCATAAGCATTGTCCAAGTGGTCCTGGTTTTGAAGGTACAAAGATTCAAGATTCAAGACGTGTGTAGCAGGGCTGATATCACCCCAAAAGGGGCCCCCAAGGCACAACTGCAGGAAGCTGTGAAGGGGAAGCCTCAATGTCAGTGGGGTCCCTGGGCTATTGAAGATGCTGAGACTGTGGGATATCTGTCAAGAAGAGCCATGGATAAGGAGTGGAGAGAGGTGATGCTGGCCGAAGGCTAAGAGAGAAGCTGTATTGCTTCAGGTGGCAGATCTGGCAGGATGAGCCTGCCCATGCCTTTTGGAGCCCAGTTGATTACATCAACAGTGCCAGGTACTGGACATGGAGCTACAGGGATTGTTTCTCTGATTATTCTGATTTTGCTGAAGTACATTTGGTATTTGCTAAAGTCTCTTCCTTCCTTTAAAATGAGAATATTTATTCTGTGCCATTATATATTAGAAGTATATAACATTTTTAAACTGGATATCTAACAGTTAAAGGACTCTGGACATTTAAAGTTCAACTGAATGTATTCTCATATTATGAGCTAAATGTGAGATTTGGAAAACAAAGGATGGAAAGCTATGGCCTGTGCAAGTTGACAAGAGGTGGAAGTGTGGTCATGCCAACTTGACATAGTACAGAATGCCTAGGAGGGAATCTCACTGAGGAATTGTCTAGAATAGGTTGGCCTGTGGCTATGTCTGTGCACAATTATTTTTAATTCTATTAGTCTATGTGGGAAAAGTCAGGCTAAAAGTGAGTGGCACCATTTCTTGGGCGTGGGTCCTGGACAAAAGAAAAAGTGAAGTGAGTACATCCCGGCATCCATCCTCTTCTGCTCTGGACTATGGATGTGATGAGACCAGTTGTCTCAAACTCCTGCTATCATGACTACCCCTGCAATAATGGACTGTGACCTGCAGCTGTGAGGACGGTGAGTCCTTCCTCCTCTAAAAGGGAGCAAAAAGGTTGTCTGTGATTTAGCATTAACTGATCCATCTTGAAATAGTCATGTTTAGCCATCGCCAAAATTGGCTTGTTCCATGGTACATTATAAGAGGTAACTGGATTTCTTCAGGATAACAAAGTGGTGTCAGCCTCTCTAGGGCTGTGAAAGTCCACTTTGAAAGTCCACTATGTAATCCTTACACAATCCTGCTAGATCGTGGCTCTGACCCTCCTGCTCCACAGGAGGGAAGAAGTTGATGCTAAGAGAGGGTGTGGCTGAGGGAAATGGGTATTGAAATTTCTGAGTGGTAGGAGGATGAGAGTTGCCTAAGGTGCTTCAGAGTCTGCTCTTTGGATCACTGACATGGCCTCTGACTCCTATACTGTGTGGTTGTGTTGAGCAGTCAGTGGGGAGAAGTCACAGGCAAGTAGTACAGAAATATCCTCATGGGCAGGTAGGTAAAATGCCACAGTGAACAGAGCACCTGTGGGATGGCTATAATCTCAGCACTGGGGAGATAAAGACAGGCAGATTCCCAGGGCTCACTGGCAGACACCCTATCTTACATGGCAAGCTTCAGGCCAGTGGGAAGCTCTGTTGTGAAAAACAAGGTAAATAGCTCTTGAGAAAGAACACTCAAGGTTGACTTCTGACCTTCATGTATGCATGCATACATGTAGAACCAGGACTCTTTCCTAGAAGCAATACATTTGCCATGGAGGGAGTATTCATAAGATCAGCAAACAAGGGTGTATGGCCTTCCTTCTGCAGTCAAGGGCCTTTTCCAAGCACAGAGGAAGACCACCAGTGACCACAGTTCTCAGGAGAATGCTGTTTGTGGTCTCTGCGATGCTGGCCAGGCATGGCCTGAGTGAGAGGAATGAGGCTTGCTAAGTCACTGCTTGAGCCAGGACCCACACCCCAAGCATCCCTGGCATCACACTTTCTTTTAAGCAGGGTATACTCATTGACTTAGACCAGGTCTTTCAGCATTCTCCTATTCATTTCATCCCTAAGCTATGGCATAAGAAGTCTCCATGCAGTAAGAAGCTGTCTTAGTCAGGGTTTCTATTCCTGCCCAAACATCATAACCAAGATGCAAGTTGGGGAGGAAAGGATTTATTGAGCTTACACTTCCATGCTGCTGTTCATCACCAAAGGAAGTCAGGACTGGAACTCAAGCAGGTCAAGGAGCAGGAGCTGATACAGAGACCATGGAGGAATGCTGCTTACTGGCTTACTTGCTTGCTTTTTTATAGAACCTAAGACTACCAGCCCACAGATGGTACTACCCACAAGGGGCCCTCCCCCTTGATCACTAATTGAGAAAATGCCTTACACCTGGATCTCATAGAGGCATTTTCTCAACCGAAGCTCCTTTCTCTGTAATAACTCCAGCTTGTGTCAAGTTGACACACAAAACTAGCCAGTACAGAAGCCATCTGCATTAAAAATCCTCTTGGCCTCCCTCACTCAGCTAACTAACATTCAGAAATGTCTGTCAGTAAATACAGTGTCACCAAGCATTTTGTGTTAAGCCCCACAGAGAAATCAGAGATTAAGAAACATTCTCACATTAAAGCTAAAATAGATGTAGAAGGGTTTTTATTTTCTAGGTGATCCCACAGCCACCTAGATGTCATTTCTCTGACTCTCAGGGTCCTCCTAAGTACTTCCCAAAGGAAGCAAGTGGTCTAGTCTGTGTCTCTATGGCTTCATAGAAGACAGGTAAGAAAGAGAGGCCCTGTCTTTGGGCACAAATCCCTCTGCCAGCTGCTTGGATAGGAACAGGTCCAAGAGCTCTCATCTTTTGTCATCCAGTGCTACATAGAAAGCGGTCAGACAGTCCACTGTTCTCACTCCCAAACCCAGCTTCAAACCTAAGACACTCCAAGCACCAAACATTTTTCTTGCTCATTTGGTGTGCAAATCCTGTCCTGAACTGACACGAGGCTATTTTTAGTCTTTATTTATTCCTCATAGTGTGAATATTCATGTTTCCTTGAAGAGGAGCTTCAGAGCTGGGTGCTGAGGGCTGTTCTACCCTGCCTGGCTCTGTTGCATAAACCATGTGCCCTCATCACCTTCTGAGTTTCTCCCAATCTAGGAAGCCTCTTAAACAGAAGAGTGGAGCTTCAGATGGATGTTGCCTGTACCCCACCCCATAAACAGAATGAAGCTCCCCTAGGGTTCCATCTGTCCAAGTCTACCAATGTCTGTCCTACTGGAAGGATGAGGGGATGTCTGCTTTGATGACCTCATGCCTGCATCTGAGCTCTTTCCTATGTGAGATTTCATATGGAGAGAGAACTCACGGAGAATTAGAATGTTCCTAATGGACTTGGTGCTTATAAAATTTAATCTCACTATTCAGCTCAGGAGGCCAGGAAAGACCTTTGATCAAAGTACATCATACACACATATATGAAATTGTGAAAAATAAACAAAACACTTGCTATGCAAGCATGAAGACCTTAGTTTTGCTATCTAGAATCCATTTAAAAACAGACATGGTAGCCATGTCTATAATCTGAGCACAGGATAGGAGAATCCTCAGAAGTTCCCAAGATGAACTAGCCCAGTATGCAGGGCAGCAAACATCAGCCAGTCATGAAGGATTCAATGCTGCATGCACCCAAGAACACAGAGCCAATGCGTCAGGAATCATTACTGAAGGGACCTTGAAAATACAGGACAAATATGTTGGCTTTCAAGTCAACAGAAGGGATGAAGAAGAGAACGAGGACTGGGCAGAGTTTGAGCTGTCACCATTTCATGGGTGAAGGTCTGAAACATGGAGAATGGGAGTGAGAGTGCGGGGGCATACAGAGTCTTCCAAGAGGCCCCCAATTTCTCTTGCTACTTGTAAGTTTTCTGGTTTTACTTGTTAGAAAATTATCATGTTTTGATGGTATTGAATTCAGATGTGAAATGGAGGATGCTATCTTGGCTACTATCTAATTTGGTCAGAAGAAGCATAACACAAAAATCAATAATTGATTAATTGATTATTTTTTAATTTCGTATGTGTATGTATACAAGAATTCACACATATGTGAAAACATCCTTTGGCCAAATTCTTCCTTTATCATTTCCTCTTTCCCAACAAATCTCTTTTTCTTCTCACTTTTCTCAGATCCCCTGCCCTCTTTCACAGTGTTTGTGGGTATTGTGTGTGAGACCTACAACACTTAATTGTGGCTACCTGTATGAGTATGTGTCATTTGTTTGAGTGGGATCTAAAGTACGAGTGGCTTCATCACTAAGTAAACAGGAAATAAAAGAAAGAAGGGTGAATATATGGCTCAATGGGTAAAGCACTTGCAGAGCAGGCATGGTATTCTGTGTATGGACACCCAGAATGGATGTAAGGTCAGACCTGCCCGGTGACCATGTCTCACTGTTCCTGTGGGGAGATGGAAGTTGGAAACAGAAAATCCCCAGAATCATAAGGCCAGCTAGCCTGGAGTATACAGTAGCAAACAAGAAATACAGTCTCAAATAGAGTGGAAGGAGAGAACCAGCACCCAATATCCTCTGCCTTTCACATGTACTCTATGACAAGCCCCCATATACACACCATATAGACACAAAGATAAACAATTGGCATAACTACCATTACAACATATTTCATCCACAAGAAGAGAACATGCATTTTTCTGTTCATTCATTCGAAGCAGGCTTAACCCAGGGTTAACTCATCTGACCATGGTTGATTGGAGCCTTCAATGTGGTCTCTAGTACTGGTGGCTCCACACAACCCTCTCCTGTCATGTATCTGTAGTTAAGCTGCCACTGGCTGAGCTGGGAAGTCAGGAAGCAAATGAGCTGGGATAATGCAGACAGCTATTTGATGTGGTAAAGATGATGAGAGGTCTAGGTACTAATTGATGCTGTGAGAAAGGTGTAGAAAGGAACCACACACCTTCAGGAAAACGGTCAAGCCCCTCTCCCTGATGGGTGGGCACCAACTGCTCCTGGGTTGCTGAGTAAACTGCCCCATGGTACTTTCCTGTCTGCCTTCCACTGGAGTCTTATGTAAGATGTTTGGTCCTTCACAAAGCACAGAAAAACCCTGTAAGTATAGGAAGATATTGTTCATATGCTCCATGGGTCTCATTTTCAGGGTGTCCCTCCACCATCACAGCCAGTGCCATCAGTGACTTTCTCAAGGTGGGTCCTGAGACCAGGCAGAGTCTGAGATAAATCCTCAACAGACAGTCATACAGAACAAGTAGAAGAGAGCAGGCTTTTAAAATATTTACAATATGTCTTCTTGATAACTCATACTGAAGTCATGGGCTGTAAAGCCAAATCCCTTGGAAGATCATTTTTACAAACTATTTTCCTCTTGTTTTCTTTCTTACAGAACCAGGATTCTTGGACCCAGTTGCAGAGTGTTAGGTATATCAGCTCCCTCCAGCTCTACTCACTGCAGGGCACTTGCCTTTGTTTATAACAGGAAAGCAAAAAGGTAAAACCCAAAGAACTACAATCTCAGCCACTCCCTCAACACTGTGCTATCTACATTTTCCCTTCTCTCAAGCATTGTCACAGAATGCCTTGTTTTGTTCTAAACAAAACATGATGTTTTTCACTCAATTCTTTTGCTGTTGGACATACATACAGGCCACCTTTGCCCTGTTTACAGACATGTATCAACATGCAGCAAACACTTCATAAGGCACTTTGTGAATCTCTGATTATTCCCTCAAAAAAACTGCTTAAAGCAGACGTTGTGCATAAAGACATAATAGTTTCTAAAGCTCTTAAAATCTTGTTGAGACTGAATTAAATATGTGATGTGCCAATTTTGCATGATTTGCATATTTGATAAATATTCTCCAACTTCAGGTACATGCTAGAAAGGCAGAGTCTAGTAGAAACTCAGTAGTGCCTGATTTTATAATAATATCAGGCTTTTAAAACCCTCTGCTTTCAGTAGCTATGTACTGAGCAACACTGTGATAGTATTTTACCTAACTCAGTCCTTCCGGGAACACAGAGTAGTCAGTACCACCTGTTTTTTAGTGATTCTGGGGGTCTGGAGGTTTGTGATGTTCATGTGTGGATGATGAGGTCTTTGGCTTCTTCTTCAAACATCCTTCTGAGTATCTCTAAGACTGCTAGGCATCTGGTGAGTCCACCAAGGGCCAAAGTTACAGGTTGTGATGCCCCTCTAGGCTTCCTTTATAACCAGTTATAGCTGCTGTCACAGTGCTCTTCAGGGTGAGGGTGGCCAGTGGAACACAACAGTGTTCTGGGATTCTTTCTGCCTATGTTTTGTGGCCTTAACTGGAGATTGATTGGTGTACAGCAAGTGAGAAGAAGTAAGGACAACTGAAGAAACAATGCTCCCAGGAGGTATTGGTCTCCAGAGTGTGGAAGCTCTACAGTGGTCTGTCAAGAGTCCTGGCTGAGGAGAAGGCAAGAGTATATTGGTGGACAAGGGACTCCAAGGGGTTGGCTACAAAGGCACATGTGCCTGAAGGATGTCTCCAGAAGAGACTTGCTGTGACCACATTTGCATTACACTTCTGTTCTCCCTTGCAGTATACAGATGACTTCCAACTGCTTCTGGCATCTGCTTTCTTGTTCTTAAGAGTTTCTTTCCTGACCACCCTGATTTCCTGCTTATTCTCCTATAGATTTCTTCCCTCTTCTCTGTCCTGTTTCCACTCATCTCCAGTGCTGGTCCTGCAGAGTGTGGGATCTGCAGCCTGCATAGATACCAGGCAGGACCTGACATCATACCCCTGCAGTATTAGGATCCGTGTTAATTCTCAGGGAGCCACACATCAAGCCTGCAGAGAATCGGGTACAGGCAAGACACTTCAATCCTGTTCTGTCTCCATTAATCACTATTAACAGTGTGAATCTGTCAAAACAGGCAAGTGATGTGTGCACAGAGACCAGCTCCTGAGATCAAGCTTTGACATTTCAATCCCTGTCATCTCAGTTGTGGGAGGAATGAGGCCAAGATTACCTAGAATCCTCTCTCTCTCTCTCTCTCTCTCTCTCTCTCTCTCTCTCTCTCTGGCAGAAAGGCTCTGAAATCATATGTAGTGATACACACAGATATGAGACAGCATATACACCCTTTGTGAGCAGTACATACCCACAGCATATGATACACATGTGCACTATGCTTGAGCAGCTGTGCCTGAGAAATAAGCCTCAGATTTCAAATGAGAAGACATCACCACGAGAGACAGGGCTTCAGGCTTGCTCAGGGTAGATAGTTCATGGCCATCCATATGCTGGACATGTATGCTTTTATTTCAGAATCACATAGCTGTTCATACATCAATATTTTAAAATCATGTTCATGCCAGAAGAGAGTGGGATGTAACAGGTTCTAACACAGCCGAGAGCTCTTTGGGCTCCTCAGATCACCTAACTCATCCGGCAGACTTGGAGTCCCAGCTGGGATATTCTTGAAACACCTTGAGTCCTGCCTAGCATGGGTCCTGCAGAGCTCACCCATGGGAGGAAACACCTGGATTGATCATTTTCCTCCCTCTTTAATGTTTGTATTGACTTTGGCCTAAAAAATGACAGGGTTGAAGACTGTCATTAGTCTCCATGGTAAACAGATTACACGTTGATATAATAAATGCTTTACCTTTAATTTTTGTTTTAGTATGTTTTCATAAATGGGCATTAAACTGTGTTGAACCTATTTATTAAGCTTTCCTCTGAAAGATGCCTTGGTTGCAAAAGGAAACCTTCCTTCCTTATCAGAATCCCAGGCTCAGTCCCTCCTCAGCTGCTGTGGGGTTCAGCCTCAGAGAAGAATAGCCATGCTTGTTAGGCAGCAAGGCATATCATGGGTGGCTGGTCCTGCTTTTATCTCTTCTGTTGCTTGCTGTTCCACAAACACTACTTCTCCCTCCTATAAAGCATTACTCAATTTAACAAATCCTGGTGTTATGGGCAGAGCTGAACCTTATACCTATTCTGAATTTCCATACTGTAGGTCTAACTCCCAGGAAGCTGATGTAACCACATTTGGAAAGAGGGAAGCTGGTGGGTCTGAATTCAACCTGACTACTGACCTTACAAGCAGAGAGAATCCACACACACACAGAAGACCATCCATGTAAGAGCAGAGGGAGATAATTCAAGCCAAGGAGAGAGACCTCAAAGGAGCCATCTCTGTGACACCTTGACTTTGGGCTTCTTTCTTCTAAGACCAGGAGACAAGAGATCCTTCCTTCTAAGCACCACCCAGTCTGTGGTCCTGGGTCATGTAACTCTCACTGACCCCTACACCCTTTTTAATGACCCTTTTTAACGCTCACCCAGAGAAGAGCTGGCCCCAAGCTCAACAATATGTTCAAATAACAGCCTTGCCTATGATGTGGAGTTCTCTGATTACTAGACTGTCCTGGGGGCAGAGACTTATGGTCTCTAGCTTGCACACAGCTGGTGCTCCGGCTTTGAAGATGGCCTCGAACAGACTCTACCTCACCTCCACTTCAAGAGCAACATTACCTCCCCTGCCCAGAGAGCATGGTGAGTATGCCCTAGGAGCATGTGAATGGTTCTAGAATCAGTCATTGATCTTGATCTGCAACATAGCAAGTGTGAGCAGAAAGAAAGCCATGTAGCCTGCTATGGGAAATCCCTCTTTGCTTGTCCAGGAAGAATGTACTCAGAACCACCATCTTGAAAGGAAAGGGTAATGGGATCTATCCAGCTCCTGATGGTTCAGAGTGCTGGGATCAGCACAGTCAAAAAAAAAAAAAAAAAAAAAGCTACATGACATAGACTATATTTAAAACCCAGAAGCATGAGTGGCCAGTTTAACTATTGGAAAGGGACAATTGGATGAGCTGTGATATGACTTTTTGAAGCCAGAATGAAAATCTGAGCAGGAATATAACCTAAGACACATTAAAACCTCAAAGTTACAGTCTGAAGATCATAGCTGGGCTGGTCAGTCAACAACCACAGAGAGTCAAGGAACAGTCCATAGGAAGTGCCTAGGGACCCTCATACCTTGCCAGAAATGTGGTTACTAAAATGCCATGTGCACACTTGCCATTCAAGTGAGGCCTTCAAACTTTCTTGACTTCCAAGTACAGAGCTTAAGGCTCCATTCACCTCAACAGCTATGGATAAGAATAAAACCTAGGTGTGGTAGAACATAATCATAGAACTCAGGAGGCTGAGCAGGGGGCTGTGGCTCCGCCAGGCTTTTCCTCCTATTGCTGCATTCGTTTTTAACTGTAGCAGTGGCATGCTCACTTGCCATGCCCTACCTGTTTAATCTGGAGCCATGTCAACTCCAGCAGCTAATGCTGGAGGGACTGTGTGGCTCCATGCTGTCAGCAGCTGAGCAGCAGCAGGGTCCTGCTAGGTGGTTTTGAGGCAGGTCAGAGCAGAGATTGGCAGCTCCAGCTCCTGTGAATTGTGTTTCTCCATTCAGTCTGCTTTCCTCCTTTGCACCCCTCTCTCCCGCATCCCCTTTTTCTTGGGTATTTCTATTGGCTGGGAAATCAGCTGTCTCTCCATATGTTTTTCTTTCGGTCTCTCTCTCACACATACGCATTCTCTCACATATGTACATCTACATCCTCCCTCCCCCCCCACTCATCCCCTCTCACTCTCCTGCACACTCACTCCCTTACACTACTCTCTGTGCTCACTTGCTCTTATAAACACACATATTCTTTTGTACAATCATATTTGCTCCCTTCTACACTGCCTCACAGACACATACTCCCTCACAACTCTCAGAATCACACACGTATGCATTCCCTTGTACACTCTTTCACAGACACCCTCGATCTCCTGTAATCTCACCAACACACATACCCTTTCTTGTGCACTCCCCCGGACACTTTCCTATAGACTCACACACTCAGACTCCTTTCCACACTAACGACCTCACACCTCTCCTTCACACACTCCCTCTTACACACACTCACACATACTCCCTGTACACTCACAGACATGTTCGTTCATAGACTCATAAGGCTCTCTCTCTCTCTCTCTCTCTCTCTCTCTCTCTGTACTCTTAGACTTAGACACACACAGCCCTTCACACCCTCCTTCTCATCCATGCCCTGCACACATTCCCACAGACACACACTCATCTCACACATCCTTCCCAATACACATAGTCTCACACACCCTCTCACACTTTCCTGCTAGGTGAGGAAGAGGTTAGAACATTGGTTCTCAACCTATGGATTATGACCCCATGAGTAGGGTAGAACAACCCTTTCACAGGGGTCTCCTAAGACAATTCTGCATATCAAATATTTATATTATGATTCATAATTAATATACTTACACTTATGAAGTAATAATGAAAATAATCTTATGGTTGGGGCCCACCACAACTGAATTAAAGGGTTACAGCATTAGGAAGCTTGAAAACCAATGAACTAACGTTTTCATTAACAATACTCCCAAAGGCTGAAGCAAGTTACTATCTATTTAAAAAAAAAACAAAACTTCGTGGCATTTTCTGGTTGTGAGGACACAAGGCTCTCTGAAAAGCCCTGACCTTTGACCTTCACCATCGGCTATTCATGGCAACAGCATGCATCCACTTCCACTCCTGGGCATATTTTTAACTGCCAGCTCAGCAGTGACAATGTCCCTCCAATAGCACTCCAATGCCTTTCTCAGGGAGAGCAGGGACTAAGGCTCCATAGAGACAAGGGTCAGGTGGAAAAGCAGGGTGCCATGGAGCCAGGAGGTTCCCAGCCTGGGCAAGATGAGCAGGCAGTCTGAAGTCTGCAGTAGCACTTGGCGACTGCTGGCCAATGATTTCAGGGGCAAATGAGCAGGTGTGTGAAGTCATTAATTATCTCCACCTCATCTCCCATTTTAAGAGTTTCTGTGGCTTCATAATTAAAGATACAAGGCTTTATAGGGATTATGGGGGTGCACACAATGTGCAGCCAGGTGCTAAGGCCCCAACATTCATCTGGAGGCCTGCAGAACCTCCAATTGTGAATGAGTGCTCCCAGCTTCCCCAAAGCTCCTGGGCTTGTTTTCTTGTCTTAATTGCTTCCGGGCAGAAGAGTCTGGTAGAATAGGGCTGCTGCCCACTGGTGCTGGATGCAGAAGGAGATGCTGAAGAGCAGAGTGGACAGTGCTGCCATCTTCCATGGAAACAAAGTACACCAGGGTTCATGGTGGCAGAGGATTTCACACATGTGCCTCCATGGATCACTTTTGCAGATCTCTGACCTAGTGATTTGTTTCAAGAAATAAACATGGCAAAGCTGCTGGGCTCTCACTTCATGGACTTGGTCACACAGGCCAGGCTGATTGTGTGTTGGTACATTCCCTTTTTGTTGACTTGGTGGCCAGTGTGCTCTGAAGAGTGAGCTGCCATTTTGGAAAAGTTCACAGGGACTAGAGTAAAGGGTAGCTTTAGTAAACAGCCAGTGAGTGAGGAACCCAATTTACTGTTGGCCATGGGAAGCTACTGGGAAGGTACATGTGAACTTGTCTGAGGAATTACTTAAAAATAACACAAAGGAGCATGGTAACAAGGCTTGAACAACACCATTATCAGGTGTTGGCACTGAAGCCTCTCCAAGTGCTAACCATCCCTGAAGAGTTGTCTAAACAGAGCTGGCCTTTGAGGCTCACTACTACAAAAATGTAGGCTGTGTGACTTCTATTACCAGAGGCAAGTCCCTTATAGGAAAGACACACAATTTCACACCATGTCCTGCTTTTAACATGTAGAATTTTCTCCTTCTCTCTCTTTTTTCTTTATGTTTAAAAAACATAATCTATATCTTTTTCTCTTTTCAACTTCCCTTCAAGCCACAGAAAAGATGTGACAATGCCATGAAGTGACAAATGCTGGGGACACTAGGGGTGTCATGTGTGGCTGTTGTCTTCCTTTTATGTTGGCTTCCATGGGCAGAGTCTGTCAGGTAGAGATCTATGTGTCTGTGAATTGAACTGGGATGTCCATCAGACCTTTATTCTGTCTTCAGAACTTCAGCACAAAAAAGTGTCTTTGCGGAAGCCCCAGATGAGGTCGTGGTGCCATGTCCATACCAGGGTGGGATCTGGTACTTCAACTGTCACAGACACAGAGCCTTCTTAACCAAATTCAGGAGTCATTTGGACTCAAGGTAAAGATAGTGTGGGTCCAGGAAAGCCCACAAAGTGGTCTACAAGGGTAGGAGAGATTACTCAGTCAGGAAAATATGTTTGCCTTGCAAGTATGAGGACCCAAGTTTGATGCCTAGAACCCACATATAAAAAGCTAGGTATGATGGCATGCATGGGTAATCCCTGCACTGGGGAGGCAGAGATGGGTGAATCTCTGGAGTTGCCAGCTTAGCCTACTCAATAAGTTCTAAGCCAATGAGAGATCCTGTTTCAAATATCAAGGTGAGGTGTGCCTACTTCTGTGTGTGTGTGTGTGTGTGTGTGTGTGTGTGTGTGTGTATGTGTGTGTGTGCGTGCGTGCGCGTACATGATTCTAGCTGGCTTTCTGTTGCTGTGATAAAATACCCTAACAGAAAGCAACTTAGGGAAGATAGGGTCTGTTTGACTTATAACTCCAGGATACAGTCCATTGTTGCAGAGAAATCAAAGTAGGAACATAAAGCTTCATATCCAGTCAGAAATAGAGAGGGAATAAATGCATGGTCCTGCTTGCTTGCTCTCAGCTAGCTTTCATCTCTCTCATACTAGTCATGGCCTCCTGTCCAAAGAATAGTGATGCTCACCATGGCCTGGGTCTTCCTAGATAACTGGATCTCAACCTTCCTAATGCTGCAACCATTTAGAACAGTTCCTCAAGTTGTGGTGACTCCTAAACATAAAATTATTTTGTTGCTGCTTCATAACTGTGATTGTGCTACTGTTATGAGTAGTAATGTAAATATGTTAAATATCTGATATCCAGGATATCTGATATGGGACCCTTGTGAAAGGGTCGTTTAACCTCCAGAGGGTTCATGACCCACAGGTTGTCCTAGATCAATTATACACCAAAAATTACCCCAACAGTCAGACTGACAGGCCAACCTGATATAGATAACTCCTCATTAATATTTCTTCCTAGATGATTCTAGGTTGTCAAGTTGACAGGTAAAAATCAACCAGTATATACATGTCATATATATATTCAGCTCTACAGCAGCAGAAGAAACAGTGTGAGGATCTTGCACATTATTGAGCAGCAGTGCAGAGAGGAGTCAGTGGACATGCCTGTCAGTACTGACAGAGAAGAGGAATAAGACAAAAGCCAATTTCCTTCTAAGATTGAACAAGCTAGATGGACTTGACATTTGCTCTCGTGGCCTCTTAGGGGTTCAAAGTTCAAGGCAAGGATGGAGTATTGATTCTAAAGTATCTCCCTGGAAAGTCCTCTCTGGAGGTCTTCAGGTGAAATGGTTAGTAAAACACATGACCTAGTGGTCCATGACAGCTCAAATATAGATCTTGCTTTAAGCTGCTCTGTGTTCAGTTGGACATCAGCCTCTAAAGAAGCAAAGTACATGCATCAAAGGAGTCTAACTTCACATCAGAACTTGGGAAACAAGAGCCCAGTAAACATGAGCTCATCCCAACAGAACAAGTCAGGAGCAAAAGAATGGACACACATAACAATGTTGTTGAGACTCAAGCTGCTGAAAGGCAGCCAGAGACTCTGAAGATAGAGCCTGCAAGAGCTGCAGGTGATCCAGCTGAGGCATAATGGGCAGAAGTCAAGAATGGCTTTGAGGTGAGACCTGAAAAGTGGAGAGGCCTGAGCCCTGCACTGCTTCTACCTAGAGTAACTGGATCATTGGCCATGCTGGTGCATAAATCTTTCCTGACCCCCAGCAGGACCAGTAGGAAGCACTGTGTTCTTTCTGTTGCTCAGACCCATGCTTGGGGGTTGGGGGAGAAGCAGAAGCAGGAGAGTAGCAAGAGGCTCAGGTTTCTGCTCTATCAGGATTTCAGAGTAAGCCATTGTACAGGGACTAGGAATGCAGACTATGAGAGGCTACACCTCAGTAAAATTGCTGAGAGCATGGTGCAGAAAACTGCACCAAAGACAGCTCTAAACAAGATTTTTAGGTTCCAAAAGATAAACAGAGCCCATCAAGGAGACTTTGTCATGGAGGAAGGGACCCCATTATTGACCAGGGATCCTACTGGAGTGGGGCCCTTGGAGACTTTTGGTGAAACTTTCCTGGGATGGTAGAAAAATGGATAGCTAATTAGACTGGGATAAGAAAGTGGTAGAGGGGGATAGGGCTGGTGTGTTGTTGTCTGGGGGAAGTGTTACAGAAGTGAGAACAAGCATGCATCAGCGGCAGCTGGAGAAATGGTAAGTAGATCAGGGTGAGGATAGAGAATGGGGAACCTTACAGGGGCTGAGCCTATGCCCAGTGTGGAAAGGCCCTGCGTATCTAAGGGTAGATGGAACAGATGGGAGCCAGGAAGGAGGAGAGACTAGAGTCTTAGGTTTAAGGACAAAGGGAACAAACACATACATCATGTGACCTTTCCTAGGGGTACTAACCTCATGCATAAGGGCCCCACTCTGTGGCCTATATTTTCTTAGATACCCCATCTCTTAGTATCAGCACACTGGAGCCCAGATTTCAGCATCTGAACTCCAAACTGCATCATTCTTCCCTGGATCCCTCAAAATGAAGTTCTTCTCATGTGCAAAGTACATGAATCCAAAGTCTTAAGTGTCCAGGATCAGCTTTTCAAGGCCAGTCAAGTCTTAATTAAACACCAGGTTGGCTGAGATAGATAGGGAGGACTTCCAGGTGTGATGGGTCCAATGCAAACTTTGCTCCAGCTGTGAGTACAAGCTAGTTATATACTTCCAAACTCCTACAGTGGTCCGGCATAAGATCTGCATTCTGTTTAGAAATGGAAAACCTAGAAGGGTTGAGAATACAAGTTTGTGGAGTGCTTACCTAGAAGAGCCTGGGTTTGGTTCCCAATACTTCATAACTGGGCATAGCACTACACACCTGCAATCCCAGAAAGCTCAGAAAGTAGAAGCAAGTGAATAAGAAATTCAAGGCCAGTCTTGACTACATGAGAAGAAGTGGGAGGAGAGGAAATCAAAAATAATTTGGAAGGCAGAGACAAGATCAAGCAGGGTAAGAAACACTCAGTATTAAGGCCTTTAAGTATTGGTATTGATTGGGTCAGCAGTTAAGAGTACTGGATGGTTTTTCAGAGGACCTTGGTTCAATTTTCAGCATCCATATGGCAACTCACAACTATCTATAACTGCAGCTCCAGGGTACCCAATTCCCTCTTCTGGCTTCTGAGGACACCAAGCTCACATGTGGTAGACAGATATACACACAGAAAAACATTGATGCATAAAAATATTAATAATATTTTTAAATTATAGAAGACTTTGTAGAACCCATTTATTATCCCACATGCTCTTCTGGTGTCTCTTTGCAATGCTGAATGCTTTTCTTTGGCTCGATCAATGTATACACACACACACACACACTACACATTCATTAATATACCCACACATGTGTACACATACTTCACTGCATTTTTAACTGAACATGTTCAGTTCTGTTCTTTCTGTCTGCAGTGGGTTTAAATTATATAACCACATGTGGCTGTTCTCATTCTTGTCTCTGACAATGTCTATGTTACAAAGGCAGACTAGGGTGACAGTGTCCAATATCTTTTAGAGCTATGGAGCTCCAAGATACTCAGATGCAACCTGGCTTAGAGGAACAGAGAAATTTGGGCAGGTGAAGATGACTGACAGTTTGCTGCTGTCACAGGCACTGGGATGCAGATGGTTGCTTCCCTGTAGCTGGGCTGCTGGACAGAGTGGGAGAAATGAGCTGTCATCTGACAGTAGGGCTGTTCTTGCTGACTCTGAAGAATCCCTTCAAGAGCCAATAATGAGCGGAGCCACAGCCTGTTTACAAACTGCATCAGAATGTCAACTACCGGTTGGCCGGAGCATGGGACACAGCACATCTCAATCAGAAAGCATAGGAAGACCAGGCAATGGGTGAGGGCTCCATATGCAGAGCTCAGTGTGCAGGGCTCAGGACTTCCTAAATGGACAGGCAATGGGTGAGGGCTCCATGTGCAGGGCTCAGAACTTCTCAAATGGACAAATCCCATGCATGGCAATAGGCATACCAGGAGAAGGCTTCATCCACAGAGCAGATCAGCATAGGGCCTAACAATATGTGTCCAAAGGAAAAGAATGTCTATGTATAGGCCCTGGAAGTGGCAAGTCACCAGAATCAGTGTGTTGCTAGGAGAACCCCTGTTGCTACACAGACACCCAAGTCACTCCTCCCATCATACACAAGAGCCTGGGGATAAGGAAGATCTTCAGAAAAGTCTTCTAGGATGGAAGTGCACAGAAAGAGAGAGACAGGGGGCATCACAGCAGATAAAATGCTGGAGAGAGACATGGGATGCAGGCCCTACTGTCGTCTGTGGTGTCACCAATGGCTAGAAGCTAATGAAAACAGTAGATCAAGAATATCCGTACCTACTCCATCACTGAGCTGGCTTTCATACTTCCAGAAAACAGATGCTAACATCTATGCTGACCAAGTAGCATAGCCACAGCCAGAAACCACACTAACACTGATGGTGGCAGGAATGCCAAGGCTCAGTGGAAGGAAGATCTGTTTTGTTGTCCACAAGAGCTATTTATACCATCCTGGCTGGCTGTTGGAATGTTCTATACACATTCAATATGAAAGCATTCCACTCCATAACAGCCTGTGGGGCAGACAATTGTCGTCTGTCGTATAACCTGCCCTAGCCACATACGTGCTAGGAGTCTCCCTGTGTGATCCCTTGTCTCAGTGATCAGAGTCCATGCCACCTTGGTGACAGAAACCAGACTACAAATGAAGCCTCTCATCATTTTTTCCCAGATCTACTATGCCTAAGGTGACCACTACACAGTGAGAGTGTGACCCACCCTGCTTGTCATTGAACTGGTGTGGATGACGGTTACATAGCCTCATCCTCTCAGGCTATGGGTCAATCCCTCTCAGCTCCCTCTTTCTGATACAGACCTCGTGAGAGATAGGGTTAGACTTTTTCCAACACTTCCTCACTTGTAGAATCCCACTGTCTCATGTGGGGTCCATGATGTCCGAGCCCTGGCAGAGAGCACTCCTGTACTGCCCAGTCTCCAACACTGACACTAGGAACTCACCACTTGATTGTGTTTGTGTATGTCTATAAAACAGGATAAGTTGACAAAATAAAAGGAAAAGAAAATGAGAAGTTAAAGTCTGGGCAGCAGGCTCCAGCTGACTATACAGAGGGCTCTTCTTTTCCTAGTCTTTGACACTCATCTCTCAACAGTTTTAGTGTTAATATCCCAGATGATTGGGCCCATCCAGGAGGCTATTTCCCCTGAGTCTGCTAGAGGCTAGCCTCTTTGGGCAGTGGGTATGTGACCAGCAGTAGGGGTGAGAAGGAAGCCTGCACCAGAGACAGCAAGAGCAGAGTCCACAATCTCTGCCTTTGGCTTTCTACCTCCCCATGCCCCACCACCAAAAGGAATATTATTAAGTCTGTGATGCAACTCCAATGTCCTTATCAGGAACACGTATGAGATTGGATCATTGGGAACTTTGATGTTAGCCCCTGTCTCTGGAGAACTATAAGGGCAGAACACAGGTGAACTTCTAGCTGGGGAGAAAGGATGGCCTGCTGGCAAAGGAAAGGGACTATGGTGGTGGGGCTGGGCAGAATCTGTGGAGCAGCCCAGCCGAGAAGCTGTGCCAGCTTCAGACTTGCTAGGTGGAAAAACTAAACCCAGGCTCTCATTACTTTGGAAATAACAAGAAAATAATTGGAGACAGTGTTTCTATTTTTATGCTGAGTCCTGAGCATCCCAGCCTGCTGCTAGAGGAGGGAAATAAAAGAAAGTGAAGCAGCTGTGCAGGCTCAGAGCGTCAGCCCAAAGCACAGCATGCTGGGTTAAGTGCCACTTCCGACATTGTGGGGACCGTGCTCCGTGCTGAAAACACTGACAAGTACTTTGGCTTGATTCTTCTAAGGATGTGGGTCCTGGGCTTCCTTCTAAGGATGATGGCAGACTTCCTGTCTGGTAGGACATACATGGAGCCTGTGCTGCCATGTCACCAGTGTTGACACTGCACTGAGTACAGTGTGAATTACCAGCTTTGCCAACTCAGAGCCAGACTCCTAGGAGAGACCAGGTGGCCTCCAGAGTCAAACAATTTTAGCATCGCTCCTCAAAGGCCTCAAGATTCCATCAGTGTTCCCGCTTGTCCTCAATTGTCCCCCAGACACCTGGATGCCCTGGATGAGAAAAAAAAAAAGGGATAGCAGAGGCAACTGGGAGCACATATATTTCACAGTGTAGCATTTTGCTTCTGGCCAGATTACAAGCCCTGGCCACTAGAGGAGGTCACCACTTAGAGCCAGGAGAGGACATACGACTCTCTATAGGGAGGTTATAAGGTTCAAGCTGTCAGAGTAGCAACCACACACATAGAAGTGGGGATGCAGGGAGGGAGAGTTAGCACGATTCCTTCTCCACCCCTCTCACTGCACACTGGCAGACTTGTTGGAGGCCACACCCAGAGAGCTTTCTTGGCACATTGGTATCTTCCCTTCAATATTTCTGGCTAGAGCAGAAATCTAATCCTTCTGTTGAAAACTTAACTAGAACTGACACAAATCAATTCATCACTGTAATACCAAAGCTTTCTAAAGAGGAGGAGGGATTATGGTGTGTGAGTGTGTGTGTGTGTGTGTGTGTGTGTGTGTGCACAGAGGTGGTGTGTTTGTATAGGGAATGGTATATAAGGCTGTGCAAGGTAATGTGTCTATGAAATTGTACATAGTGGGTAGCATGCACAGTTTTAGTATATGGGGTGCACAGTTTTTATATACATGTGGGGTGGGGTGAGATGTGCAGTATGTGTACACGACACAATGATGGTGTGTGTTATGTACAGCATGTGTGGTGTGCACAGTGTGTGTGATGTATGCACGTTTTCAGAATCTGTATATGATATGTGATGTATGAACCTGGTATGTGTGCATGTATATTCTCGCTATGTGTGGTAGTGGATGTCATATAGTGTATACACATTGTGTGCATGCTATCTGCATGGTGTGTGTGTACATGGTGTGCAGTGTTTGCATGACATGTGTGCTGTATACTGTGAGCATCAGGAATACTGTGAGAGTGGGCAAGCAGGTGGCTTATAGCTCCCCAGGGCCTGTGTTGCAGGTTCCTCTTTCCAGAAGCCCATTCATGCCTCTCTGTACCTGGAAGAGAGGCTGGGATCTGACAGGACCTTCTGCAGAATCCTGGTTCCTATAGAGCAGAGCCCAGCCGTCTCCACAGGATCTGCAATTCTGCAGCAGCAATTTTCTATGACCTGTGCTGTTCCCCCTAAGTTTCTGCAGTACGCAGAGTGTTGCTTTCCTCCTCCTGAGGTGAGAGGGTTCACTCTAGGTGACGGATGCAGCCTCGCCTGATCCAGGAAGCAGTGGCTGTGATGACACAGACAAGGTACTGTTTTTCTCAGTCATGATGTAGGTCACAGCTTCCTTAGATTGGCTATTGCCATGGCAACCAGAGCTTTCTGCCTTTGTACAGGGACTTGGAATACTATTCCTCAAGGTAAAGGAAACATTGAGAATCCTACAAAAGGCCTCCCTGACAACCAGCACATACTGCCCTGTTCCCCATACCCCCACCAAAGCCAGTCAGTACTGCCTCACTTGGTGAGGCCCACTCTCCTTTTTCAAAGATGAGCATGTTGAGCTGCCCTGGGGGGGTTGGGGGGGATATAGAGCTAGATACAGTCTGTACTCCATGAGATCTGGGAGATCAGATCAGCACAGTCTGTCTGGGATCACAGTGCCACAATGTCACAGAGTGAACAAAAGCTTCCTGCCATACCTACCTCTGCCACCCATCCAGAAGACCTCCTTCCATGTTCCTTGTCTGTTGTCATCTGGACATCTTTGTGTATAGTCTCAGAGCCTTGTAATGACCTACTTTGTGTCTGAAGAAGCCACTCAGCAGCCCACTTGAACAACATCTGGGTTTAACCAGGCCTATGTGAAAAAGTTCAGGAGTGTGGCTCCATGGACTTCCTACACCTCTGCTCTTCTTACAGAGCCCAAGCAAGCTATATGAATCCCTTTTCTATCAAAATGGTGTGCACTGCAACGTTGATGTGTCTGATCTGCAGGACATGAACACATGGCCCATAGCAAACATCCACCAGGCTTTGAAAGGATAGGCCTAAGTCCTGTGATTCTGTTACACTAAGCAGAAAGGTTTGGCAGAATCCTAAGGTAGATCCAAACTCCACTAACATAGAACTGGGCTGATGCTTATCACTCACAGTGTGAGAATGGCTGCTCACCTGTCTCTGTTTAGGAAACCCAGCAATCTTCACATGGCTGCACTACAGAGCTGGACCCTGAGAGCAGGTGTGCTGGTTAGGGTGCAATGAGGGTCCACGTCACCCTCCCAAGGTACACAGACCTGTGCAGCACTGCACCCACAAAACTAGTAATAAAACTATTCTCAAAATTAGGTTGTGTCTGCAGCAAGCTAAGGGATTTCAAAGATGTAATTGGAGTCCCCAGTGAGCAGGCTTTCCATCAGTCTGAATGCAGACTGCCTGGGGCTGCCAGCCTCTCCAGGTGAGTCCAGACATAGCCTGGGATTCTCTCTCTTGCTGGCTGCAGAGAGGCAAGGACATGAGTTTTACAGCTGGGAGAAGAGGAACTGTGCAGAAAGGCACATGAGCTTAGGCTCATCCTTGGTTGTGTGGCTCCTGGGGTCCCAGCAGAGTAACAGCTCATTTGGCTGTGACCTGCTGGCCTGCAGGAGCAGTGACACCACACAGATGAGCTGTCTTCAACACCTGATTTGGCAAAAATTTGTTACATTGCCATAGAAAACGAACACATGGGGCTTGTCTTTGACACTAAGGCCGTGTTCTTGTGAAAGCATCAGCTATGTCACTCAGAGTGGGACTTTCAACAGGTTACAGTTGTGCCACAGTAAGACATTGCACTGTCATGCACTCTGGCTCTGAGAGCACCTCAGCAGATTCTACAGGTAACACCAGGAGGGCTGGGTTGGTTACAGCATTCTTCTTAATTCAGCTTTTATGGCTCTATTGAGAACAGTATTTTAATTCTTTTGAGGAGCTTAAATAATCCATGGGTTCATCTTCCTGTAAAATCCATTTAACAGAAGTCATCCTAAAACTTAGAAGCTAAGCTAAACCAAAGCTCAGAAAACAGGAAAACAAGAATTTGTCAGTTCTTATATTGGTCAGCTATGCTGCAGTAACAAGCAACCCCATTTGTGGTGATATGACAGTCAGTTCTTTTATCACTATGGACCATCCCAGATAAAGATCATCAGTGCCTGCATCCTCATCCAGGTAGCCCTCTCGTCCAGGATGAAGACCTTCTGTGTCTCTACTATGCTTTTCCAGGGTGTCTTTGTCCCCTGTTGCTTACTTGCATTTTGGACTTTAGGAACTTGATTCTAGTTCTAAACTACCAAGTAACCTCCACATGCAGGGAGAAGGACAGAGGTGATTATAATGCTACTGCCATGGTCCATATTGATCAAAGGTAGTGTCACTCAAAGACTTCATACGTCTCAGCCTGGAAGTACCCAGCATGCTTCAGTGGAGGAAAAGCTGAATGAACAGAATGATCCATGCAATGTTTAAAGAGTAAAAGACTCGAGAGAAGTTTTTTAAAGTCCTATTCAAGAGAGTTTCCTGAAGACAGCAAGTGTAAGCATTAGTTCAAACCTCGTAGAAGCATAGCAATGTACTAGATACCATGGCTGCCTTCTGAAGCAGGAAACCATGGAGGAGACAGGCATACAGGAAAGTGGCTGGTGGGGAGCAGGAATAGGGCAGAGTAGGAAAAGCTATAGAACAAAACCATCTATCTGTGGCTTCTGGGAGAAGTCAGTGAGGGTAACTGGAAACTAGGGTGAAATGCCTGAAAGAAACCATGGCTTTCAACCTGAACTTCACAGACAAAGACATGTGAGCTAGGGAAAGAAGGAAGTCCCAGGCAGGGCAATGTTGGGGAAAGATTGTTGATATGAGGGAGAAGCTGAGCCAGGGACACCTGGGAGCCTGATGCAGCTTGAGAGTGCATTCCTAACATCCTCTACACCCCATGAAGCTGTGGAACCAAGCCACAAAGAGGTGTCACAGCTAATATGAGTCTCCATGTAGAGGTAGTACTGACCTCCAAGGGTGGCTGAGGCACAATGTCACTCACTGGGTGATAATAGCTTCTAAGGGCACAGATTCAGCTCCAGGGTGGCAGATCCAGCTCCTGATGAGGCTGTGGTTCACCAACTGCTATGGCACCTGGCAGCTTCTGGTGCCCTGTGATTTGTAAGAAGGCCGGCCAATACCTGTCTTCATTGTCATGTGGTGTTGTCCCTGTTTGCCTGTCTGTGTCTAAGTTTCCTTCAGGAGCTGGTTTGGTTTGAAAATGATGTCCCCATTATTTTTGGGTCTTTGACTGCTTAGTCCCAGTTGATGGCTCTACTTGCAGAGGTTAGGCCTTGCTGAAGACAGTCTATCATTGGGCTTTGAGAGTTTAAAGGCCATTTCAAGTTTACTCTGTTTGGTGTTTGTGGTGAAAGATGTGAGCTCCTAGATTGATGCTTCAGTCATCATGTTTGCCTGCTGCCACTCCTCTTAGCCATGATGGTGACAGACTCTTAGTCCTCTGGAAGCATAACCTAAATGAATCCTTCCTTCTATAAGTGTCCATGGCTATGGTGTTTTATCACAATAGAAAAGTAACAAATGAAGAGGTACAGCATCACACACTGCTCCAGCCAATACTATCGACCCCATCTTAATTTAACTCCCCACTTTCCCAGACCTATTTCCAAGAATTCCATACTCTAAGATACTAAGGTTAGAACAACAATGTAAAACTCTGATGTCACAAATCAGTCGAAAACACACACTCAAAATAGTGACCATTACACAGCCCACCCTACAGTCCCTCTATCTGAGAAATATTTGCCTGTGTCCTTGTTATAGCTTTAAATGAAATACATCATTAAATCTACCTACATATCCATCTTTAAAGGTACTTAATTCTATTTTCTGACTGCAATTTAAAATAAAATTGAGTTTATAAGAAAATATGTCATTTCATGTGTGTATGTTAAGTGCTTAGCTAACATTTATGCTGGTAGGATACTGTCAAATCTCAAAGGAGGAAAATATTCCCATGTGTCTGAGTTTAGGGACAGCTCATCACAGAGCATCATCTGGGATGTGATTAACCAACCCAGGAAAACAAATGAAACTGGCCCCGAGCAAGCAGAGGGCAGGTTCTCTTATGCTCTGTCCTTCGACCTGGCTTGATCCAAGTACTAATAATTTTGTATGCTGTACAGGTTCTTAGAAACCCATATGCAAATTTGTTTACATTTTCACTGTTGCAAACATTGTGTAAAGAAAGTTTTTTGGGTGTAAGTGCATATTTCCCACATATTGATGCATTTCTGTACCATAACACCATTGAATTATGCCTTGTAGATCAAGTATTGAGATCATTTAATATGGTTACATAAAAGCATTTCAGCAAAAGTATGAACACAAAATTTAGAGAAAAAGAAATGAAAAGTAATAGCCATCCTTGCCCAATTCCTGGGTCCTTGGAGACCATGCTACACCTATACCAGGGGATTTGAGTGTTCCATGCAGGTGGTCTTTAGCTTCCTGTAGCGTTCCTGCCCTGCACTTGTTGCAGGGATCCAAATCACAAATCCTCTCTCCATGTGCTCCGTCTCTCTCCATGTGCTCCATCATCTCTGCCATGCGCTCCATCTCTCTCTCCATGTGTTCCATCTCTCTTCATGAGCTCCATTATCTCTGCCATGTGCTCCATCTCTCTCCATGTGCTCCATCCTTCTCCATGTGTTCTATCTCCACCCCATAATCCTGGTTCCAAGCAAAGCTCAGATGAGGAGCTGAGGTCCCTGTGCCCTGTGGTGATATCTGCATCAGATATCAAAGTCCTGCCCTCACCATGTGTTCTCAACCTTTAGGAATCAGTAGCTGTGGGTGCCACCATGGTCATACAAGAGAGACTTGAGAATAACACAAAGGGGCCTGTGGGTGATCTTCTGACAACTTGGACAATGTGTGGTGGTGTCCTGGTCACCAGCAGCCTTGCAAAGGATCATCTGGCATGAGAAGGCTTCTGTGAAAGCCTTCTGTGAAAACCACTACTGTGTAGTGTGAAGGACAAAGAAGCACAACGATGTCCACACCCTGCAGTCTTTCTGTGAAAGATAAAGCTGGTGGCAACTTGAGCTGAGAAATTCCAATGAGCATCCAAGAGTTAGTGTGTACTTACTGGATAAGAGTACCCCTCTTGGTTGTTCTGCTTTCTAGCTTTTGTTGGCCCCTCTGGGTGAAGAAACAAGCTCCCTATGCAGAAGCAAGCTTTGATACACTAGCTACCTCAAAAAGGATGACACAGTGGCAGTGTATTCTGACACGCTGTGGCACTTAGTACTATCTGTCTCCCTCCTCTTCTGGGGAAATTAACCAGTACTTAGACTCCCATTCATATAGAATCCATGCTTCTCACAAGGACCAAGAAGGAGGCAGATGAAGGGCTCTTGTGCCCTGTACCTCAAGGACTCTACTGGCAAACCAAGAATGTTCCAAAAGGAAATCTAAGCTTGGGTGGTCTGTTCTCAGCAGACAGGGTGTGATAGGATGAAGGAAGTAGGCTTGAAGGTGACCTTCCATAAGCAGGGACCTTTGCTGCAGCTCAGGTGACAGGTCATTATCCTTGGGAAGAAGACAAGTCCAGCCCATACCCAGGCACTGGGGTTATGGCTCTGATTACAACCTCTTCCATCTGCTGGATGAATTGTGTTGCTACTTTTCTGGAAGACTCAGCTCACATGGTGGACAGGATGTATAGAGGACATACAACAGCCAGCCCACAAAATGTGAACTGGAAGTACGATTTTATGCCATGGTCTCTGAAGCAGAGGCAAGGGTATATGTTTGTGCTGTGAAGATACTAGGTACTCAACCTGGGCCATAGGACAAAGAGTGCAGATCCTATTAGTCCTCATGTGAAGACCTAATCACCAGATGGCCCTGGGAGTTTGAGTTGTGGCCCATAAGCATGACAAGGATTTGGGACCCTTGAGCCTTTGGTGGATTCTGTCTGGGCACTTGTCTTTCTAATATTTGCAAGGAGAGTGCCAGCCACAGTTTCCTCCCCACAGTAGGTCCAAAGATTGATGAATATGAGTTCTAACCCAAGGACAGCTTGGAAACACAGGTGTGTAAGAGAAGGAGTCACACAGCTTACAATCAGAAGCAAAAGACTTCTTTAGACATGAGGCTTCCTGTGGGAACAGTTGAAGCTGACATTCTGATAGGAAGACTAGCAGAGGAGAGGCAGGGGAGACAGAGAAGAAACTCTGACATCCAGAATGACACACAGGACAGTCCATGAACTACTGCCTCCCATCTACCAGCTTCATCCGACTCATCTTTGTGTTCTGAGGAGGTGGCACCCTGGTGTACACTTTACAGTGGTTCCAGATACACAAGGAATGCTGCCCCAAACCATTCAGTAAGTGGAGCTCATGAAGTTACCATGTGGCCTGTGATATAAAGAAGGTTCCAGAGAGTGTTGTTCCTCTTGGGCACAGGCATTTCTGGCTCCCCAGAGATTTTCCTATTCACATCCTAAAAGCAGATTGATCAGGGAGTTACCAGTATACTCGATCCTGGTTCCTATCTTCCCCCAGTGACTGTGGTCTGGCAGGAGTTGTGGTCACAGGCTTACATGTTCCATATGATTACTTGTGTGCTCCCAAACTGATAGCCTAGAAGGGATAGTACTAGGAGAGAGCCTTTGAGGGATGATTAAGTCACAATGGTAAGCTCAGAAAAAAAAAAAATAGCCCTTATGGAGAACATGTTCACCAGCCTCTTCTGAGACACCTGGGCTGTGCTACTCTGCAATAGAAACTGATGGACTGAGATTCCAAGGCCAGTATCAAGACACAAACACCTGGGCCACGTGGCAACATGACCACAACGTGTAAGATACATTCTACCCCCAGATACAGACCTGGCTTCCTTTCTACTGTCCTGACCATCCATGTAGGTGGATCCTGCAGAGCTCATGCCTCAAAGGTCTTCACCATACCATCTCTTCTCCTCTTCCTGGTACTGTATGCTCCTTGTGTGTGTGTGTGATGGGCCAGATTTCCTGACTGCAGCATCCAGTGGCCTCAAGCCTCTCCTGTGTCCCTGCTTCCTTCAGTCCTCCACCACTGAGACAGAGGTAAAATGTAAATGTTTCCTTTTGACACTGAATCACCTTCATCACCTTCATCACAGGAATTAAAATGATTAAGGGTGCTTCCGGATCACCTAGAGTTTCCTTTAAAATTAAATGAAAAGGGAAGGCTAACCCTCAGCCCAGTGATAGGAAGCCCCCTTGAGCCTGCTGTCTCTCCTGCACTGCATGGTGAGGCAGGGCTGTCCTCTTCTCCAGCCAATCTCTTTGCTTGTGATATGTTTTCTGGCAATTCCTTTTATGTCTTTGGCATGCATAAATCAAACCACTCAAAATTCACTGACACAGGATATAGGCCCAACCTATTTAAAATATCCTTAGAAAGGGATGCTATTGTGGACAGTTGCTGTTGTTCTTTTTTCTGTTTGTACAAAACCTTGTAACAGTCCATCAGTAGTAGAGTAGGTTGAAGACAAATTTCCATCTTTGGGATGCAGACATCAGATATCATGGATGTGGCCAATGTCTGCCATGCCGACTGTCAGGTTTGATGTATGGATAATTGCAATCATCTTTAACCCCCTGTTTTTCTAAAGACAGCAAAATACACTCTTTTAGGTAAAACACAAAATTTTTCACCCATGAGACTGATGAAGTTTGAAATCTCAGCAGTGGGGCTGGGAGGCTCAGGAGACAAGAACACTGGCTGTTCTTGCAGAAGACCTAGACTCAGTTCCCAGAATGATGGCTCAGAACTGCCTGACATTCCAGTTCTAGGGGATCTGGTATTCTCTTCTTGCCACCTTGGGTATCACCACATAAATGCACAGACAGACACATATATGCACATAAATGAAAATTAAATGAATTCTTTTAAAATACTCGGCAATGTGCAGCCTTCATAAGCCTGTAAACTGTACTCACTATATGTGGACTCCAATTATTCATCTCCAGGATTGGGATGGAAGTATTTTAAATCTCTCTTGTGTGGGGAGAGAATACAGGTGTGTGCATATGTGTTTGTGTGTGTGTGTGCATGTGTGCATGAGTGCTTTGCACTTGAGTGCGTTGGGGGGGGGGTAGGGGTAGGGGATAATGTATCCCACTCCTGTGTGGGTACACTCTAGACCAGAGGAGGGTGTGAAGTGTCTTCTATTGCTTTCTACCTTATCTTTCTGTGATCGTGAAACTTACTTTTTGGGCTAGCCTGTCTGATTAGGTAATGCTAGGAAGGAATTTTACCATCTTTGTAAATTTTGAAATTAAAAAGCATTTTACCCAATTGCTTTCACAAGGCAGAAGCTGCACCTTATGTACTATGGTGAAATAGTAGGAGCAGCTGTCTTCAGAGGGGCACAAAAGGAGCCTGTGAGGTATCAAGGCTGCATTCTGTGACATGGGGATGATGAGAGGCAACCTCTACCAACTTCCACAGAGAAGCAGCCAAGGGAGCTCACAAGGGGACCAGAGAAAAACTTTTTACTATCTTATTTGACACATGCTAATTATCCATCCACACAGAGACCAGAGTGACCCTCAGTGCATGTGCACTGTGCATCATGCATAAATCAAGCTAATTAGCATTCCCATCTCCTGAAACACTTATTTTTCCTTCTAGTAATCCTTGACCTTTCTCTTGTAGTTCTCTGTACAACCATGTAATACATTGTTAACTGCAGGCTCCTCTACTCACAGTAGATAGAGCAGCAGAACTTACTCCCCCCTCCTCCCCCGCCTGGGTTGGAGTGTGTGTGTGTGTGTGTGTGTGTGTGCCAACAATGGTTACTTTTTGTCTACCACTGTAACAAAATTCTTGACAGAAGTATCTTAAGGAAGAAAGGGTTTGCTTTAGATTAAAGTTTCTGTTCAGAGGACCACAGTGCATCCCAGCAGGGAGGGTGTGATGTGGAGGAGCTTCTTGCTTGGCGTTCATTGGAACTCTTCTTGCAGAGACCAGGACCAAAAGCAGGGCCAGCCCAGCCCCAGCAGCCAGACCTACACTCTCTAAACAGTGTCACCAGCTAGGTGTTTAAACATGTGAGCCTGTGGGGACTGGAGCTGCTCCTGTCAAACAGACCCAGTGCTTCACCCTGTTCCCAAGAAAGGCTCATTCCCTATGATGAAGAAATGCTCTCACCTGTCCACAATCCATCTAGAAGCTTGTCTCATCAGGGGGAGGGAACAACTCCAGTACTGAGAAAGAGCAATGATGTGAAAAAGGTACCATCAAGTGGGTAAGGAAAAGCAACACAATCCGGTGCCAACAATTAAGGCAGGTAGAAGGACAAGGAAAATTATTCATGTATACAAAACAGCGGCTGACATTAAAAATAATTTTCCAAGAATCTTATGGATCAGAATTGTCATTGTGAAAAGAGAGACCTCAGCAGAAGGTTTTGACAGTAGGAATCAGCAGAGCTAGAGAGCTAAGGTCACACCTGAGCTGGAGTAGCAGCCCATTTTCCAGAAGGAGGTTTTCTTGGCTCATACCTTCAGAGAATGAGATACTACATGGCTCATTCATTGGCAGGTAGTATCATGGCAAGAGTGTATACCTAGAAGAGATTATGTCACAAAACAGGAAGCCAGAGAGTCCTGGGTCCCACAATCTCTCCTGAAGGAGAGCATACCCTGGTAACCTTGAGGGTACCTCCTACCAGGCTCTATCTCCCACATTACCACTTTGGGGACCATACTCTAAAGAAATCTAAACCATAAAAGTTCCTTTCCCAGAAGACAATGCAAACGGAATCAAAGACAAGTAAAGAACAACTGAGACACAAGACTGTAGAGCTAACATAGAGATATGCTCAAATGCACAAAGAGAAGGCTGTAATCTGATGTCTGTTCAATTTTTATACAAGCACAATGGCATGATAAAGGTGTTTTTAAAAGCTGATTTCAAACATTTCCCAATGATTAAAGCTTTGTGAAGAAACTTGGGATGAATATATCCCAGCAAGCATGAAAACAGAAATGAAGAGAAAATGCTTACTTAGAGTGTATGTGTGTGTGGAAGGTAACAAAACAGCCCAGAAAGCTCAGACACACTGAATCAATGAGGGCAGAGCTGGGAGGTCCAAAGGCAACTATGAAATCATATTAAGACAGGGAACAAGGGGGGGAGGGGTTGTTCTATGGACAGAGTGCTTACCCAATGCACAGGACCCTGGCTTTGAATCCCAGTACCATATCAGACCAATGTGGCAGAGCTCCCCTGTTATCCCAGCACCTGGAGGTAGAGGTGGAGGAGTCAGAAGTTCAAGGTCATCCTAAATGACACAGCAAGTTCAAATTAGAGGGCAGCTTGGCCATCTCAAAAAGAAAAAAAAGAAGAGGAGAAGGAGGAGAAAAGAAGGAAGGGGAGGAAGAAGAGGAAAAGGAGGAGGAGAAGGAGGAAGGGCAAATAGACAATGGAAAAGCAAGCAACACAATTTGTAACTAAAATTCCAGATGACTGCTACAGAACAGAGAGGGTAGGAGAGAGTGAGAAGAGGAGGAAGTCTCCAGACAGAAGTAAACAAGTGCTCACCTTGAATCACACTTTCCAGGACAACTGGGTTGACTGGTTGGAAACCTTTGAACTGTTGCAAGAAATGAATTAACAAATTAAAATGCCATGTGCCTGTGCCAGTGAAGTATGAGGGGGCAGAAGTATGTGTAAACCCTCAAAGCTCAAGAGGAGCAAGACACTTGAGAATGAGATCCCTTGAAACAAAAGGGTGGTCCTAGGAAGGAGAGCTTAGGGACCTGTAGGCCCAGAGGTGGACTGCAAGTCACCCACAAGGTGGGGATTTCTCAGCATGCCAAAGACTGGGCTCTGGGGAACTACTCTTAGGTCCTATCAGAGCAGGTGATGACAGGGGTGGAAAGGGAGGAAATAGGTCCCCTGAGTAGTTCATCACATGATGAACTGTGGCTGACAGAAAATTGAAGTAAGAATTGGTACAAATCCAATAAAAATGGGGTTTGCTGTCTTTAGAGCTAGGAAGAGGGTAGAGTGCTGTGCCAATTTCTTTATAAAGATCATTCACTTTTAGTCAAATTTGTGAATGTCTGATCAAAAATATGAAATAAAGGGCAAGGGTGTACTGGGCGGTGGTACATTACACTTTTCTGCATCATAAACCAGCTTTAGATATCTGTTACAGTGGACAGCACTACCTGTTACAACATTAATCTATGGCAGTGCCACAGAGGAAGGAAAGCCAGGCCCAGAAGGCAGATGACTGGGGAGGGACGTCTCTTGGATGTTTGCAGGTAGGTAGGTATCACTGGAGGGGAGCTCAAGTTTGGCTGGGGTAAGGGCAGCAGGGGATGGTAGAACAAGTAGCCATGGAGGTTGCTTCTGAGAGTGACAGAACTGAACCTGAGAAGAACCTGAGAGGAATTTTGTTTTAAGAGTGGAGAACTAGAAATTCCTGACAAATTACATCCAGTGATGATGAGACAACAGACAGGAAAAAGAGAGTTTGGCTTTTAGCATCACATGACACATGGAAGAGAACTGCACACACAATGTGAGTATTACACACACACACACACACACACACACACACACACACACACACAAATCACAATGCCTGTGAGCCCTGGAAGATTTGGTTAGGGTTAGAAATTCCCTCCTAGCTCAAGTACCCACCTCTTCCCTCCCTCCGAGATAGTAGGTGATCTAGTTTTAGGCTACCTCCACTTAGATGGTGCTGTAATTCTGAAGATCAGAGGTTGCTGTTTTGTTTTTGATAGTTCCCACCATCTCTGTTCCTTGTCCCTGCAGCCCTGAGATGGGTGCTCTAATCTTGGCTGAGATGTGCTTTGCAGGTTCCTCTCACAGCCTCTTCTCTGTTTACATGGAAATGTATTTAAATTAAAGTGATTGAATTACAAATAAAGTGTTAAGATGAAGATAATTTGTAATAAGGGATCCATGTTTGTATAAAGCATATTTTAATACAACAAAATGCAGCCACACACTTTAGAACCAATGGTTTAAAAGTGATAGTTGTTACACATAAATCTTCCATAAAGAGGTCTGCACCTGTGAATTAGATCTCAGATTATTCCCAAAGCAGTGCTGAGACAGAGATGAAATGAGACCCATCAGATACTGGGGTTCCAAAAGTCCATCCCAAGCAAGCCAATAAGGCAGGGACACAATTGAGATTGTGTTTATAGGAAATGCCCCATAACAAAAGTTACCCGCCACCATGCTGTGTTGACTAGGCTCTTCTGCCCCTCGTGGATCACCCCACCCACCACCCTCACCCTGTCTGCACACCTCAGCCCCTCCCCCAGCATTCCTACACCTCATTCATCTCTATCACTTTTAATGATGCAAGTAGCATGGCCCCTTTAAGGATGTGTAAATAAGCAATGGAACAATGAATTCCAATATCGATCAACTTGGTAATGGGAGTGGGGCATCAACCGTTCATTATAATGTTCTGTACTCAATTATTCTTTTTGTTCCTCTTTTACTTCCTCTTACTGTTTCATGGCAAACTAAATAGCTAAGAAATTGCAAATGTGCAGAGGTCATAATTCTTATTATTATGGTAAGTTAAATAACGCTCTCTGAGGCATGTTGTGGTAGTTATCCCTTCCCCTCATCTCCTTTTCTGTTAATTTAGTTCTTAAATTTATTTCTGAACTATGGACTTTAATAAATAGTTGTTTTAATGAGGTCTTTTAAGATGCAGGTGTTGTTGATAAGCTCAGACTTAAGATTTGTTTTGAGTGTGACAGGAATTCCAGGTGAATTGATGAAAAGCCTGCAATTTCTTGAGGAAAATAAGGCTGCTGATGAGACTGTCTGGTTCAGATCTGAACATTAGGGTATTTATCCCTTCAGTAGTAGTTTATATCTGTCCATTGCACCTGGTTCCTTTAGAGTCCTTGCCATTGGTCTGCCTGACCATTTGGTAAATTGTAAACCTGTATAATCCTCAGAATGTAGCCCAGGGACTCCATAGGCATGACCCAGGACAGTTGAGGACGTAGGTCTCTTTATGAAGTTGTCATGGTGCTGGCCACAAATGCGGCAGAGGAGGGTCTTGTTATCCATCAGGGGTAGGAGAGGCTCTTGGGCCTTAGGGTGTTAGATCCCCCAGTGTAGGAGAATGACAAGGAGGAAAGATGAGAGAGTGGTGGGTGGGTGGGTGGGTTGGAGAATATCCCCATAGTGGCAGGGGGAGGGCGGAGGGAATGGGGAAGTTCCAAAGGGGAGATCTGGAAAGGAGCAAACATTTGAAATGTAAATAAAATATGAAAAAAAAATAAAATATTTAAAAAAAAAAAAGGAGAATTCCTTGTCTCCGCATCTCACCTCAGATGCCTTCCCGAAGCCAGCAACCTCCACTGACCTTCCTCTCTGGATCTATAACGTATCTCAGGAAAGAGAAGCTCCCAGTCTTGTTGTGGGAATGTCAGCTGGGACCTCCGACATTTGACCCTGACAAGTGTCTCCACAGTTTGATTTGCTTGATTGAGACAGGGTCTCAGGTAGCCCAGGCTAGCCTCAACCTCTTTATGTAACTGATGGTGAACTTGAACCTCTGATATTCCTGCCTCTACCCTCCATGCATGGCTTTTCCACGCCTGGCTTGCTATCTCACTAAAACCAACCAACAAAGAAAGATATTTCAATTCAGAAAGAAGCAGAGGAATTATTTTGAATGGGGAATTTATACATCTTGGAAAAGTAAGAAGTCCCATCTCCATACTTATGATTTCAAATGTAACTCATAACAATAAACCACTAAAGGACCAGTGCCCACTCATCCTTGTTATCCTCTAAGTCACTGCAATGGTGCTTAAGGTTACCCCATTGCCTCAGCCCTCAGCGCTCTATATGCTGACCCTCCTGTTTTCTTGTTTGCATATGCTAGTGGGCTGCATTTTGTTCCCAGTGTTGTTCCTAGGGCTTCTCACTGTAGTCTGCATCTTCTGGAGACATTTTTGCATGTGACTTTCCTGCCCTTGAGCCACTTGTCCTTCAGGGATAGGACCAGGAATCTAGAAAATACTCATGTGAATTGTGACTCTGTTCTGAGACATCAGGCACAAATGCTCCCAATGTGACACAAATAGCAGATCATGTAACCAGAGATAGTTGCAGCTGGGCCTGGAGTAGTAGTCCAGCCTGCATAAGCCTACCAGTCACCTGTCTTCTTGGTATTGGTTTAGCTTAAGACCAAATGTTTGCACAAATCCAAGTGTGCATCTCAAGGAGTCTAACACATAAAATATCTGTGATCCAGGCTGCAACCCAGAACACACCTAGCTATCCTAGAGTCCCCAGAGCCCCCCTTCTTCCTGTCCCTACACAGAAACCACAGAGTCACAGATGAATTGACCGTATCTTCATTATTCTTGGTTGATGGTGTAGTGCCCCAGAATGGTAGATCCTCAGTGCTGTCACCAGCTACAGGTGTCTCTGCTACTGGGATCACCTGTACAGATCACCTGTTCACCTGTCTCTGATCCAGGCATCAGGGCTAGGAGATTCTGATGGGCAGAGCTTGAGCCAGCACCTGCCCACAGCATCTGCCCATAGCAGCATTCCACCACGTGCTGGGTCATGAAAATTATTCACTCCCACCTTGCCAGAGGCCTGTAAGAGGTCCCAGAAACAGAGCCTTTTGCTCAATTTCCTATGTCTCTTACCCTCTGTACTGGCTGGTTTTGTGTGTCAACTTTGACACAAGCTGGAGTTATCACAGAGAAAGAAGCTTCCTTTGAGGAAATGCCTCCATGACATCCAGCTGTAAGGCATTTTCTCAAGGGCCCATTGTGGGTAGTGCCATCCCTGGGCTGGTAATCCTGGGTTCTATAAGAAAGCAAACTGAACAAGCTAGAGGAAGGAAGCCAGTAAGTAACATTCCTCCAATGGCCACTGCATCAGCTCCTGCTTCCTGACCTGCTTGAGTTCCAGTCCTGACTTCCTTTGGTGATGAACAGCAATGTGGAAGTGTAAGCTGAATAAACTCTTTCCTCATTAACTTGCTTCTTGGTCATGATGTTTATGCAGGAACAGAAACCCTGACTAAGAAACCCTGAATCCTGGGAGTGACAGACACTGAAGATTAAATCTGATTGTAGACCAGCTCAAATTCTAGAATTTCTGGTTCTGGCATCCCTCACTTGTGTACTCCCAGAATCTGGAGACTGTGGCCATTTTTTTATGTCCAATTGTGGGTAGCACCGTAGCTGGGGAGTCCCAGAGTTCACAGAGTTTTTTCTGTGAGGGATGTTTGTTTAACCACTTTCTCTTATAAAGACAGAGCCAAAGATGACACCTCAGCAACAGTTTTGGAAAGGGAATGAAAATCCAAGCTGCTTACAATAGAAAGTGGATAGTATCAGAAGATGACATCCTTAAGGGCCCCAGGCCCTGTCCTGTTTCCAAGGTCATGTCACTAGGACACCTCATACATGTTTGTGCCATCCAATTTTCTCTGAATGACCTCTGTGGCCAGTGAAACCACACCTTTCCAATTGGTTCTGCTGAAAACTGCCTGGCCCATGGTGGCGTGCTCATCTTGTTCTTAGAACTTCTGTGGGTAGAGTTAAAGAGAAGTATGGCAGCTTATCCTGTGTACTTACACCTCAGGTGAATTCCTGCAGAGAACAGCACCCTGAGCCACCATGCTGGCTTTGACAAGGCACCAGAGGGTAGCTAGGACCAAGTGCCCCATATGTGAAGCAGGATGGACTCCACCATCCTTCTTTCCATCTACTGCATGCTATAAATTTCCAAATGTACCTGAGCCATCATCTTAAAAGAAAACTATTAATGAAAGGGCAATTGCCTTGCATAACATCTTTTAATAGTCATAAAATCCATCGGACTCTAGGACTTTTGGGCTGTGTATGTGAGCATTTTATTTTATATTCCAGATTCTTCAGCTATGAGATAATTACATTAAGACTCACCCCTACCCCATCCCCATGGGTTTTTATATGAACCAATGAGCTTACAGAGAAATGTACTTTAAAACAATCCTGCAGGCATTAGGACCAGAGAGATACTAGTCATTTTCACTAACATTGATGTTTGCTGGCTAAATAAAAGTTCAGATCTATAGAAGATATTGCATGACACTGAGTCACCAGTGCTACAGACTCACTGGCTCTCTTGGTTTAAGAATGTTCTTTCCTTCAGCAAATCCTACCGGCATGCACCACCACAACCAGATCAAGGGGTGGTCCCAAGGCCTGACACTATTACTGAGGCTATGGAGCCTCAGTAATGCTTACTTTACTTTTACACAAAAAGTGACTAAGCATGACCGCACTCCAGAAGGCTCAACAAGCAGCTCAAAGAGTCAGATGCAGATATTTGTACCAACCAATGGACAGAAGCTGCTGACCTCTGTGGTTGAATTAGGGAAAGGCTGAAAGAAGCTGAGGAGGTGGGTGACTGTGTAGGAGGACCAGCAGTCTCAATTAATCTGGACCCTGAGATCTCTCAAACACTGGACCACCAAACAGGTAGCATACACCAGCTGATATGAGGCCCCCAACACATATACAGCAGAGGACTGCCAGGTCTGGACTCAGTCAGAGAAGATGCACCTAACCCTCAAGAGACTGGAGGCCCCAGGGAGTTTAGAGGTCTTGTGGGGTGGGGTTTGGGGGTGAGGACATCCTCATGGAGACAGGAGGTGGGGAGGAGATATGGGACAGGGGGGAATAAAATCTGGGGTGTAAAAAAATAAATTAATAAATTAATTTTTTTAAAAAAAATATGTTCTTTCCCTGCTCCTGAACTTACATCACTAAGGGACTATGTGCTGCCTTCGAATAACAACATACATAGGACGGTCAGTTTTCTGAGCCAGATCTAGAAGCAGGCTAAGTTTGTCCAGATCTCTCTCATTCCCAAATCTCTGCAAAGTAAAGGGCATGATTTACTGTCTTCACTCGGCTTATTCTGCAACTGGGAGACAGAGAGAAGGAACATGGAAGAGGATAGGAGTGCTGGGGAGAAGGGGTGAGGGCTGTGGTGAGGGAACCCTGGCCTCTCCTTTGCCCTTTAGCCAGGTCTCCGACCCTTTGCCCATGCGTGCACGCGCACACGCGTGCGCACACACACACACACACACACACACACACACACACACAAGCACACTGTGGCCCAAGTACCATCAATCCTGCTTTCTTTTTAATTTTTTGTCTCTTTAATTGTTTGTCTCCAACTTAATATTTAGATGGTCACGATTTGGAATTACTTTGATAAATGTCAGATGTCAGACATTTTGAGCTGACCAACTACTTCTTTGTGCATCCATTAACCTGGCCGCTTGGTTGTTTGTGCAAATGCATTTAGGGATGTCAGTTCTAAAGAAGCCCCTTTCAGAAGAGGTATACAGCTTTGTTGTGCTTGAGGATCTTGTGGGCTGGAGCCATAATAAACCTCCTCCATTGATCTTTTTATTCTACAGCCCCAGAAAGAGAATGCTATGCTAGACTTCCATTATTTCTCTTCTTCCTCTCCCATCCCCCCTCCACCCTTGCCTCTTAAAACAGTCATTAGAGGCAAACAGAGGACCACACTTCTGCCTTTTAATTGGATGTTTAACAGGACAGTGTTTGAAAGCAATTAATGGGGAAAACATTTTTGTCCTGTTTTATCAATTGGTCTTCAAGAAAAAACGCTTACCAAGATAGCGATTCTGTGTGAGCCAGGACACTGCTGTCCTTTTCAGTTTTTCCCATGTCACAACTTATTCATTTAATTCAGCTCTCCAAAATTACTGCCGTGCCAATTATCTCTGTGTGTGGAAAATGAGTTCGGCAACTTCAGCTCTCCCTTCATCTGATGCCCTGATTTTAGCTTTTCTTCTGTGCCTGAGTAATGTGCGAGATGAGAAAAAGGAAAGGGTCTTCAAAAGCACATGAAGTGGCCGGAATAGCTTCTTGGTACCTGTGAAGGGTCCCCTTGAGGCAGCTTAGGGGACAAAGGCAGGTTGCGTCTGGCTGGGGTTTATTTTGTCCACATGATCCATTTCACACGCACCCAGGAGCCTGATGAATGGGGGATTAGCACACGTTTTCGTCTTATTGAAACAAGTGATTCAAAGCAAACAAATAGGACTAACTGGTTAGAATAGAAATTAAAGATTCTCTAAGTCCCTTTGTGGCCTTGTAAGTTAAATTCACACTCAATCAAAAATTATGCAGATAGACACACAAACACTATGTGATGGCCTCCGGTTGGTGAGACAGGTTGGCTTGCTCATTGGAAAAAAAAGTGTCCCTGATACAGAATCTGCTCTCCCTCATAACTCACCATCAGAAGGTGACTTTGTCCTGTTGGATTATTTGATATCACATTTAAGGTTTTCATTATCTTCATTACTACAGGTTTTGTGTTGAACAAATGGAGACTGATGCTGAGGATGACATCATCAGTTTCATATCTGGTAACTTTGTTGGGCACAAGGAATTCCTTCTGTCTGGTCTGGACTAACTCATTGTCCTGGATTGGCCATCTCAAGAACTGGCTCATAAATGCCCATGTCTTTTGCTGTCCTTTCCCCTAATGAGTTCTGTTTCTTTTTCATACTTTCTGTATTCTCATGAACCCTTTGTAATTTGTCTAACGTTAGTCTTTCAACAGGGTTGGACTCTGGGCATTTTTTTTTTTATACTTGGGAGCAATATAGAATAGTACTAGGAGTTATCTGAAACAGTTTCTTCAAGAGATATTTATTTCTGCTCTCTAGGAGCATATGCTTTTAATACTTTCCTGTTCTACTTCATATTTTCAACTTAATTATATATATTTTAAAGATTTTTGGGGGAAAATATTCTTTTGTATCATTTTAGTGTTAGTAAGCTATCATTTGGTTTAAAAATGTTAGAAGCATTCCAAGACAACACACACACACACACACACACACACACGCACACACACACACACACACACACACACTCACTCCTACAACCACAGCCCCTGAATTTACTTTGCCTGCCAGCAGGAAGCTTACTGTGGACTACTTCATTCAATAATTTAGTTTTAAACAGTCATATGCACATCTGTCTTTAATAACGACCTATTTATTTCTGAGCATGCTTCCCAAGTGTATGAAGAATGTGGGCTCAGCTATCCAGCATGACTTCAATAAACAAAAACAAATGAAGGAGAAATGGCAGCTCCTATTATGATTTTTTATAGTCATTGAAATGAGAAATTATTCAGAGGAATAAAATGTTATTGATTTATTCAAGATTACCTTTGAGTTCCTTAAAGATGCCCAGCATGGGGTTATTGAGGAAACAAAGAATAAGAAGAAAATAGTACTTTCTTTTTGGAAACTGATAACTCAGTGGCAGAGAAAAAACCTCCAAGTCCAAATATGTACCATACAATGCTAGATTGTTGGGTTGATGTTCAGCAGACAGGGGCCATCCAACGAGCAGATATAGGATTCTCATCATCTGGCCTGAAAATTTGCTTTTCAGGAGGGAGAATGGGACTCTGCTGTGTCTGATAAGAACCCAAAGGCAGAGTGATGAATGAAAGGAAGTTAGGGAGTCATATCCACAGTGGCTGAGAGGTAAGAAGCACCTTCTCTATCTGTGTCTCTGCATCTCCTGGCAGCGGAAGGATCAGCACAGATCCTGTGGTGCAGTCTCAGGGAGGGGAAAATAAAACCAGTGTGCAAAGGTGGAGCCTGTGTTGTTGAAGGGAGTCCCAGCTGAGATGCCAGGACACAGACTAAGGAAAATGTAAATACCACCAACAGTCAATCTCCCAGGAAAGTGGCCCAGGAAACCTAGGCTGTAGATGTCAGACACTTAGTTCAATCCAAGGACATCAAGCAGGGATTCATGTGTATTGAGCAGAGTTTGGATGTAGTGGGATGTGTGCAAAGACTGGTGCTATCTTTTCCCATCATCTCCTGTTCATACAGCCCCCAGTGCCTCCTCCTCTGCCTGCCACCCCACACCCACAGTTAATTCAAGTGTTTTGCTTGGGATTCACATTACACATTACATAATTCCCTTACATTCGGTGAGTGGTATGTCTTCTTTTTATTTGGGGGGAAAGTCCTGCATTAGACAATAGACTTGGGAAAATGGGGTGAGTAAGAAAGGAATTCATTGGGCATCAGCACTAAGAGATCTATAGAAACGAGGATCAACTATAAATACAGCAGGCTGTGTGAGTTCCCAAGGTGCTGCAAAGCAAGAAAATTACAGTAAATAGAAGAACTCCTCCCACAGCCTGTTTTAATAAACATATCTAATGGGGAAAGGTAAAATGCATAATCACATCTCTGAAAAGCAATCTACACAGTAAGGTTTTCAAATGTCCACACCACTTTAAAAAGGAAATTTGGAAATGGTATATGTGGAGACCAGAGTTTGCATCCCCAGAACCCACAGAAGTGCCAGGTGGGTGTGACAGCCTATTTATAATATCAGAGCTCTGGAGACAAAGGTGAGGGATCCCCAATGCAAGCTAGGTAGCTTTGTGTCCAAGGACAGACCTGGCCTCAGAGGAACTCAGACATTCTAGTCTCCACATGCATGCACACGTATGAATATGCATGCACACAAGCACACTGTACACACACACACACACACACACACACACACAGAGTAGTGTGCTTTCATTACCCACTATCCATCAGAAACTACTGAAGACTGATTAAAGCATTACTTGTCTTAAGTACTGTTGACCTATTTTACTCAAGGCTGTCTGCCTTCCATACTCCTAGGATACCCTATGAGGGAACAAGGCATCACTGACATTGGGAGCTCCCTCATACAGGGCAAAAAAATACTGTCCATAATGACATCATTCTCCAGGCCATAAGCTAGAACCTCAAGCTGTAGATCCACAGAGGAAAAGATATTTCCTAGCAGGTGGAGGGAAGTGTGAGATTCTCCAGGCCAGCCTGAAGCTAACCCTGGAGTTAATTTCAAGTCCTTGGTATTTGAAAGTGACTGTCTATCACCCACATGTTTTGAAGCCAGGGCAAATCCTGAAAGCTGGCCTACATGCTTTCTTACTTGTTCTTTCTACTGGGCCATTGTTTCTGTCAATATTAGACGTAGTGAAAGATGCTCTCTGGGAGTGAGGAGAAAATGTGGTCCTTCCTAAACCTAACACTGAACAGTTAGCACTCGGGGCACATGCTGGGTCCCAGGTGACCTATGTGAAGGCTCATTGTTAATGTGGTATGGTTAGAACCACCCAGAAGACACCTTTGGGCATGTCTATAAGGACCGTTCCAGCAGTTTAACTGAGGAGGGCAGACATACCCCAAATGTAGAAGGCACTATCTATGGACTGGGGACTAGGGCTACATAGAATATCAACATTCATCTCCCTTCTTCCTGTCTGTGAACATAGGGTCACCAGCTGCTCCACACTTCTGCTGCCTTGCTTCCCACTTTTACCATGTCAGCATCCCAGCCTAGCACAATAGCCTATGCCTACAAACTCTAAGCCCAAACTCTAAACTTCCTGTCTGGTAATTTGTTGAAGCTATAAGAAACATAACTCCCTCATTATGAAGAGAGGAGTGGTATTAGAGACAAAAGTTTCAAACTGAGCCATGAGGGTGAGTCTCCACAAGGGTGGGTACATGCAGGTAAGGCCAACTGCTGCAATAGGTGGGGTGAGAATGCTACCAAGTTTTGTAGCTAGATTTTTGTAGCGCTATTAGACTTGTAATTCATAGAGTACGTGAGTTACCTCTTGATACAACTCTCAATATGAGAGGCCAGAATCTGAACATTAAAGCCCAGGTCCTTTAAATGTGTAGCATATCTAACACAGACATCCTCACAGGGTGCAACAAAGACTGAAGGTAGAGGTGGCTGGAAGAAGACAGAGTTGTGGGAGTTACCGTGAAGGGACCATATAACTTTAAAGAGTGAATTATGGACAGAGGAAGTGAGGGCAGGTACAATGTGATATAAGGAGGTCAGAAGACCCACATACAGGGGAACTCTGTGAGGATGTCTCTGTGCACAAAAACATCAACATGGCTTCCAGGACCACAGACCCAGATGTGGCTCTTGGGCCTTGATGGCAGCACAGACAACTCACATCAGCATGATCTCAGGTGGCTGAACAGCACACAGACATCAATATGGCCCTGTGTGGCTCCACCACTCACAGACAACAGCACAGTCTCATGTGGTGGCACAGACCACAGACATCCACAGGGACATGGGTCACAGATATCAAATGGCTCTCAGCCACATCAGTACCACAGACCACTCACATCAACATGGCCCTCAACAGCAGCATGGCCCACAGATGCTCAGCTCATCGTTTACTTATCACCTCAAAATCTGGAAGGTGACATCTCTCATTAAACCCACTTAACTAACTGCTCTTTCCCTTGACTTTCTAAAATTCTACTTCTTTGTTGTTTTCTCTCATCTTCCAGTTGCTTGAGGTGCCTTCCGTCTTTTAAAAAGATTTTTTTTAAAATTTTTTACATGTATGTATGTATGCATGTATGTATGTATACATGTATGTATGTAAATGTAAATTACTACATGTATGTCAGTGACGGTGAAGGCAAGATGGGGCATTGGATTTCTTGGAACTAGAATTAAGTGTATATGAACCATGAGAGTGCTAGGAACCAAGCACAGGGACTCTGCAAGATCAGTGGACACTCTTAAACATGGAGCCACCTCGCTAGCCTGCTCCTCCACTTTTAACAGCTTTGAACATCTGTGTGTCTGCATTCCCCAGTCCTTTCTGCTGCCCTGTCATATCTGTCATAGACCCTTCCAGGGCATTTCTCCATTTCAAACATGACTCATGTCAGACATACCACATTGATGTTCTTCTGGCTCTGGTGTCCCTCCTCGATTTTGGGGACCTTTGAAAAGTGGCTTTGATGTCTCCACCGTACTGATGTGCCATCCCATCCGGGTTAGAGCTGACTGGTTGTTCTCATCACTGTGCTTAGTCCCTTGCAGTTCTGCTCACTTCTACTGAACAGCACATACTGAGCATTCCCTTGCCAGGTACTATTCCTACATTTCTCCATATAGGCTGGCCTCAAGCTCACTGTGTAGTTCAACGTGGCTTTTAGCTTCTAATCTTCCTGCCTCCATCCCCCGAGTTCTAGAATTATAAATATGCCATATCATTCTTAGTTTATGTAGTGCTAGGAATCAAACTCAGCATGCCATGCATTCTAGGCAAGCACCCTATAACTGAGCTGCATCCCCAGCTTGTTTTGATCTGTCTGTGAATCCTCTTGAACTTGTGGACAGAATTATCTGACAAGGAACTTCTCACAAACCACCTGGGTTCCAGTCCATCTTATTCCTTTAGGAGTCCGTTTTTTCTCCATCTGGTCTGCTTGGGGTCAGATGACCTGGCTTACAAGCAGACAAGAAGCAGGAGAGGCTTCAAGGGTGGACCAGCACCAGGTCACTCCAGTATTACTAGCTAGGCCTATCACTAACCTCTAGATGTCCCGAGATACATCCCTCTGGCTAGCTGTGTGATTTTCTTGGCACTGTGGTCTGGAATTCAGAGCAAGGAAAGAAGAATGGGTATAATTGCAAAACTACCCCTTCTCCATATATTGCTCCCATACTCTCAGGTCTGGCTGCCACTTCTTATAAGTCTGCCACTATCCACCCAATGAGGTTGGCTGGCATTGGCCATGGAGGACCTGCTTACCATTTCCCCTTATCTCACCCTTTATCCCCAGCACTGACTTTGGGCAGAAGGCCCAGGCAACCCCATTTGCCCTTCTCATCCAGACTTGCTTTTTCCTCTTGCAGATAACTTAATTATTTAACTGCATGACTCTCTTGAAATGTAACTCTAAACTTTTATTCATGATCTGACTCCAATTGGCAATCAACGAGTAGAAAATGTTCCAATTAGAAAAATCAAATTAATTCTTTTTTTAAATAAGGAGGAAAAACTACTTATTCTATACTCCTGGGAAGCAGAAATTAGGTGGAAGTCTTAAAATGAAAGGGACAATTATATCTCCTTCATTTGGATCATTCTCTCTTACCCTCTCTTTTTCTTCTGTGTACCCTGTTCCCCAAAGCCACAGAACGTCCTGGGGGAGGAATGAATCTACATGTCCCACACCCATTAATGTTCTTCTATAGCTCCTTCCCTGAGTAGCCATAGTCTGGAGCACCAAATCCACGAAGTCAGGAAGCTGGAGTTCAGATGATCACAGAGGATGCCTCCCAGTTTGACTGGAGGGGTAAAGAGGGAGGCACACACCCCTGCTTCCTGTTTTTTGGTTTGTTTTTGCCTCCTTGTGAAAGGGCTTTCCTTTACAGGGTGCCATTCTTTTAAACCATGGGTGATAAAACCATTTGAGATTCTGCTAAGAGAGGAGCAGTAAAGAGCTATAATTATGTCAGTCAGGGTATTGCATGACACAAAGTCATCTTTTCAACTTCACAACTCTATCCAGAGACAGAATTCTAATCCATGGTGGCACACACTGTGATCCCAGTACATGAGGGCTAATCCAGGCATGGTGGCACACCTGTGATCCAAGCACATGGAAGGCTGAGGCAGAAGAGTCACTAAGAGCTTGAGCTTAGTGTAGGCCACAAGGTAGTAAGAACCAGATCAGCTTGGGCTGCACTGTGAGAGGAAGGGAAAGGAGGGAAGAAAGGATGGGGAACACTGAGTACATTCACAGTCCCTGTAAGTAGCAAATGCCCTGTCCTAGAGTGCTAGGTCACAGCTCATTGCAATAATTCTCTTGTTCCCCTCTTCTCAATGGACTCATTTCTGCAGCCTTCTGATAGCCTTGGTCCAAGATCAAAAACAATCATAAAGATCACCATTTTGGTGAACTTCTATTAACCCATTTTTGGCTTAGCTGCCAATGATGCTGTCTCATCTAAGTACCCAATCTCTTAGCACGTAGAACTAACACACTGGACTGCATCTTAAACCACCAGAAATCCTGAACAATGAATTGAAAATGGCTATTGAGTATCTCACCTACAGGGGACTTTGGAGACATGGGAAGCTAGATGTTCAATATTCCTCTTCTTTCAAGGCTAGGGAAGGCACTGAGCCAGCACAGGTATCCCAGAATCATTAACATAAATGGCAGCAGTTGAATATTTTAGGATCATGACAACCTGAGATAACTTAGAGAGGAATAAATAACACTTGGAAAAAGGAGAGAGGAAGGAGAAACAAGCAATTAGGGAATACAATGTATGACTCATAAATACAGTGAGTACAAAGACACTTTCCTGTAAGGTACTTCTTGTAGAAGTTCTATGCAGATGGGTGTCTGCAGGTGGGCTTCTTGATTATCATGGGCTGTGACACTCAAGTTTCTCAAGTTAGCTTAGCATGAAGACAGCAGGTGGACATGGGTCCAGAAACACCACTTTTTAACTTATTTGGTACTCTAAACCCTGCAAAACTTTTCCAGTCCTGAATTCCTGCCCTGCTGAGACATGGATCTAGAGGCTCCATGATACTTTTATTGTCTCCCTGCTTCCTGAAGGATATGTCTAGAGACCTCATGGCATGTTCAACCTCCTTTGATCTCCACTGAGCTCCAGGAGGTAAGCAAGGACTTGGTCCAAAATTAGCCTAATCAGTCTCAGAGCTGGAGTCCAAGACCCATTCCCCTTACCATACTGACTGTCTGTGATAACAATACATTTTGGGCAATTCTAGTCTCTATCATCCCTAAACCTTTTAGTATCACCTTCCATCTTCCTTCAGTCCACTGCTTGCTGGCCTCTCCCCTTGATTAAAATAGGATTCCCTTTTAACTGGCATCAGGATATGCTGAGGAATCTGGTTATTGACCTTGCTTGATGTCATGGCAGAATATTAACCCATTGAACAGCAAGAAGAAATTCTCTTCTTTAAGATGTGCATGTCCAAGAATCTGTGATTCTGTTGGGTCACAGGAAGAGAGGTTCACAACAAAAAAGCAAATCATCAGCAAAGGGGGTTACAGTTGTTAATCAGAGGACCAAACACAAAGGAGGGTATTCTGGATTGCCAAGTGGGCCCAATGCTAACAGCATAGAGTATCAAGAAACATGTGGCCTGCACAGTGTAGAGATGGTGCCTAGGACACAGGCTGTTTCCTCATATGTTCAGGAGCCATGAACTCATCTTACCTTTCTAGAATATCACTGGAAACTCTTCTTGCAGGTGGCAAACAATACAAGACGTTATTTTAAAAAAAAAAAAAAAAAAAAAAAAAGAGCAAGCAACATTGGAACATCCACATGGGAAAACCATTAGAAATGCTTCTCCTAAGCAGAAATCTCATCAAGAGAGGACATTATGGAAGAAAAAACATGCACAGAAGGGAATCAGGTGCCAGCAGGGGTGTCAAGCCCAGCAAAGACAGACAGAGACCACTGCTATGAGGATCTAATTCTACACATTATGATACAGATGAGGCATAGACCAGACATAGAAAGAACACTGAGCACCAGGACAAACATAAACAAGGAAGATAAAAATGATAATGTGCTAAATTAATCCAAAGAATGCAAGAAAGAAAGAAACAAAGTAAGAAAGAAAGAAAGAGAGAAAGACAGACTGACCAGAGTGAAGAGGAGTTGAACAAGAACCAACAAGAAGTAGGACTGGCACATACATGAGGAATCACTGCATAAAGTATAAATATCTGCCCCTCGACGGATATTGAGGCCAGGGATAAGCCTAACATTTAGAGCAAAATTTGGCAAAGGGATAAGGCAATTCAATATGGAGAGGCCAGCCTTTAACAAAGGGTGATAGCAAAAGCAGAGATCAACACACTGGAGATGAAACTCAGCCTTGATTCCATGCACCGAATAGACCTTAACTTGGATGGAACACAGTACAAATATCTGAGTGAAAACAGTGAGATGGAAGGGTATGGTGAAAACACTGAGTATGTTAGTTAACTCCTTGGATACAACACCAAGAGCATCAAATAAAAAAGAAGGTAGGTAAGTTAGAATCCTAACAGTAAAATCCTTCATGCAATAAAGGATAGCCAACAGAGTCAGAGGAAACATTTACAAATTATACATCTAACAAGATATTAATATTATTGGTAATAATAATAATAATAATAATAATAATAATAATAATCCTGTCAGTTAAAAAGTAGGCAAATTACTTCAATGGACATTTCTATAAAGATATACAAACAGCTTATAAAGACATAGCTAATCATCAGAGCAATGCAAATCCAAAACCACAGCTGCTAGGACACTAGCATAGCCAGTGTTACAGTGTTAACGTGACAATCTGTAATGGGAAAAAAAATGAGATGCTGAGGTTGCTGTGAGACAGTGAAAGGGTGCAGCCTCTGCAGGCAACAGCTTATCTGCTCCCTGGGAAGCTAACACGGACTTTCTATTTGAGTCTGCAGTCACTCTTCTGTGTATACTCCCAGACCTGAAGGCAATGATACAAGTAGATATTTGCTTACTAATGCTCATATCAGCCAAGCAAATAACACCAATCAACAGATGAAGAGATGCTCAGAATGCAATGTGCCCACACAATGTCATGAGCATTGCATCCACAGCTATGGAAAGGGCCATCTCAGGATGTGACTTTCCCACATGCCTCTTGCTACTTTACAACCAGAAAAAGAGACAGATGTATGACTCCAACCCAGAGGGCTTCTGTGATCTTAGGAAGTAGCCTTATGTGCTGTGTGTCATATATATTGCTGCTCATCTTGTCACCTTTGCCACTAGATGGTAGGTAGGGCTCATGACTTACTTCCAGCTACTAGAGTGGCAAAGGTGACAAGATGAGCAGCAATATATATGACATGCAGATGTGAGCTCCAGGAGGCAGGAATCATGGGGTCTGAACAAGAATCTCTGCCTTACCAGGAACATTAGTGATGCATGACCAATCATCAAGAGCACAGAGCAATTTCAAGTGTCTGTGGATCTGTGAACAGAGCTTTAGTACACTCAAGGCAAGGGTCAGTGAGATGGTTCAGCAGGTAGGAGCAGTTGCTGCACAAGGCTGATGACCTGAGCTTGATCCCAGAACCCACAGTGGAAAGAGAAGAACAAACTTCTGAAATTTGTCCATGGGGAGGAATCCTGTGAAATATGTTCCCTGGACATGACATGATGACTGCACTCAGGAAATCATAGGGACTACACAAGACCAAGCTAGCTAAAATTTCAGGATGGAAATAGGGTGAGGGTGGTGCAAATCCCAAGTCTCTACCTCTAGCTGAAGAGTTATTAGTAGCTGATAGCATCTGAGGTACAGAAAGTCATTTTTCTTTAGAAGTTGTGGCCATCAGTAGGTTCCCCATGTCCCAATGGATTACACCATGTCCATGTATATACAGGTAGCACTAATTGGATTCAGGGGGTTACAATAAATGAATAAATAAATAAGATCATGAAGTTGTAAGGGTGATGACAGGGAGTCTTCAGGCAATTGGAAGTACGAGTGAGAGGTGGACATGATCAAGATATATTACATATATGCTTGAGTTTTCAAAGAGTAAATAAAAATCAAAATAAATAGATCTCAAGAAAATAAAAAACAGAGAAAAATTTAAGCATAAAATGCTAATAATGAAATAAAAGTGGAAAATAAGAAGACAATAGAGATTAGTATAGGAAACAATAAAAACAAACTGGTTCTTTTGATAAAAATCCACAAAATTGGGAAGCCCGTAAAAGAGGAGAGGGACTACAGCATAGATTCGGTGGGAATGAGAGGTGGGCGGCACCGAAAGCCCACAGAAACCAATCAGATAGCAGCAAAACCACACAGTTTATGCCAATCATTCGATGCTCGAATGAACTAGACAAATCTAGTTGAATCTCTTGAAAGATGCTACTCGATTTTGCAAAAGACTGAATTAATGATTTGAGACCCTTAAAATCTAAAGAAATACAGTTTTCAAGGGAAACCCTTCCACAGAGAACACGTTTAAAAGCTCTCTGAATTCTTCAAACATCTTGAAGGAAATGAGAGCAAACATCAGGGGACTGAAGATAATGCTTCTTTGCTCACTGAGTGAAGACATTCCTATATCTCTGCAGGAAAACAGAGCTCAGATCACAACCTGAAGCGAATAACACAGAGGCTTACACAAGATGTCAGTTTATACTGAGTACAGTGTTGCTTTACTACTTAGAAAACTGATGTGAGCTGCTGTGGTGGTGATGTATATCTGTCACCCCGGCACTTAACACTTGGGAGGACTGAGTTCAAGGCCAGCCAGAACTACATAGCAAGACACTATCTCCTCCCATCCTACTCCACCAAAAAAAAAAAAAAAAAAGAGGCATTTGTAATTCATCTAATTAACAGACTAAAGGCCAAACTATATGATTATCTTACAGAAAAAGCATCTGACAAAATTTAACAATCATTCATGATTAAAAATCAAACTCATCAAAGTAGGGGGAATGAACCTCTTCAAGCTGATAAGGGCATTTGTGAAGAACCTTAAGCTGACATCAGACTTAATGTGACAAGCTAAACACATCCTCTGAATTCAGGAGTGAAGAAGCAGTGATAACTGAGGTCTGCTCTCTCTGGTCTGCTCAGTCCCGTGCAATTAACCAGAAAAAGACGTTTAAAAAATCAGGCCAAAAAATTGGGGATTAATCTGAATTTACCACCATACAACATGATTCTCTTCCAAAACATTCCATGGACTCCAGCACTACAAGACAGCTGCAGAGTATGAGCTGTGTGCTTCGTTGGGTGGACTCTGTTACCCCCAGCCCCAGATGCTACAGTTGGAGTCCCAAGCCAGGTACCTCAGAATCTAGCTGCATTTGTAAATAAGGACTTTAAAAGTCAACTATGTTGAAATGAGTTTTTAGTGTGTGCCCTAGTCTAGCCTGATCATAATGGATTTTAGCACAGACATGCACAGAAGAAGGGTCTCATGAAGACAGAGGACAAAGAAGACTGTCACCTGCCCCACCACACCTTGAACTTGGGTGTCTCTGGGACTGTGAGGTGGTTTCTGTGGGCTAAGCCATCTTGTACCCTTCTGTTATGAGGGCTCTAGCAAGCAAGCTGATGGGGCTGCACATTTGTCTCTTTCTATTCCAGATACTCACAAGGAAGCTTTTTCTCTCCTGAACCACAAATGGAGGGAGGAAACCGACATCTCTGACCTCCACACATACTCTGTGTTCTGGACATCAAAATGGGGATAGTTAAGAGGCATGATCACAGTTTCAGCAGCATTGTTGAGTTATAAAATTGATATGCAACTCTACATGTGTAAAATGTTCAAGATGACAAATTTCATGTGCATACATGTCTATGGGTTTGGGGGATAGAATTCATGTCACCAGCCTTGTATGGCAAGGCTTTACTCTCTGTGTCAATGCTCCAGCCCTTGCTTTACTCAGCTCTTGAATTAATCATTTCTCCAAGGCTCCCCTTCTCTTTTGTTGCAGAATGGTGTTAGTGACCAAGATGTCAGGCTGGGGTGTTCACTGCTTAAGGATATCAGAATCTCTTTGCAGAAAACACTGGTGAATACATTCAATAAACTCAAGTGCTAATGCACATGTGCAGCTAACCAGCTAGTTACCCCACCATGTAACTGAGTCCACACTATTGCTTTCCATTCCATTAGGAAGCTACTGCAGACTCTAATGGGAACAGTTTTACTTTGAAGCACTCTATGAAACAAAGAACAATGTCAACAGAGTACCTAGGCCTAATACCCATGGTCCTATGGAAAGAGAAGGATCAGGAGGTCAACACTCTGAAGCCCTTCCTCTGTGTCCACAGAGCACAGGCTGCTCTTTCTCACCCACTGCATGGAATAGAGCTTGCTGTCCCTCAAGTTCAAAAATATGCCTGCAGAGAAAATTCCCCACCCTTGGGGAACAGCCACTACAGGCAGTAAGAGCCAGGGGTGGAGGCTGTGAAGAATGCTTAGCAAAAAGCTGGCTGAACAAGCATGAGAACCTTCATTCAAACCTAGCACCTCTCTGAAAGCTGGGTGAAGTAGTATAGATCTGTTATCTCTGATCTAGGGAAACAGACAAAACAATTGCTGAGCTCACTAGTCAGCCAGATTGGTGATCTCCAGGTTCAATGAGAAACTCATCCTCAAAAACTAAGGTTGAGAGAGATGGAAGAAAACATCCGATGTTAATCTCTAACCTCCATATTAACACATACAAGTACACATACACTCACATATACATGTGCACACACTTGCACACACACACACTACACACACACACACACACACACACACGGAGGGGGAAGAGACACAGACACAGAAGCGGACAAAAGGAGGAGGGACAGAGACATAGAGACACACAAAGAAACATGTACACATGGAGGACTGGGGCAGGACAACAGGCATAGCATAGAATTTCTGACTGAAGGAGTGGCCTTAGCTGAGTGGCGTGCTAGAAGAACTTAACACATAGCACCTAACACTCAGTAATTTCCTGGGAAACTGGGAAACCTCAGTCCAGTGGTCTGTGGAGAGCCTCTGTGAGGAGAAAGGCAAAAATGAAGCCATGTAGTTAGGCTCCAGCGAGTGCACCTCTCCGCCAAGGTCAAGCACAAGTCCCCATGTGAGTGCTGAAGTCTCACCTCATGGCAGTCCTTGCCCCTATGATGATGCTACTCTTTTCTGGTACACCATGTCCTGCCTTGGAATCCAAGACTTCCAGACCCTGTACCTTGGGTGCTGCTATTCATCTCTCTAAGAAGTGGTCTCAGGGGTCCCTAAAGTAAGAGTGTCACTTTCAGCCACTGTGCTCAGGGCCCATATCTCACAGACCCTGCCACTCTTGTCTAGAGCTTGCCAGAACAGAACCAGAAGACTGGAGCCAGGCCTAGCATGGCTACAATCTAGTAACTGGGTCTCCTTAGAGCTGACATTTCCAGAGAACAAAAGGAGGAGAAAGTGGAAACCCCCCACTTTATTATACTGTCCCTGGTTAGAGTGCTGACCAACGTGAGAGAGTGTGGGAGCAACTCTCAACATGAGCCAGCCAGCATGAAGCACCGAGGCAGAATGGATTTCACTGGGAAGCTTTGGAGGGGCTTTATAGGAAGAACACCCTGGATTAGAGAGGACTGAGGTTCTGACCTCTACCTGCCTCTGATCACCAGGAAAATTGGAACATTTGTCAGATCACATTTGAATTCACACAACCTTGACTGCACTGCATACTGACAGTGCAGCAGCCATGCATGCCCCTGAGGTACTTGGTGATTTATTTTTATTTACCCATTTAGTTAGCTCACCCATTTGTTATTCAGTGGTCACAGACCACTTGAGAGTGTGATGAAGGCCAGTAACCCTTCCAGCAGGCTGCCCATGTGCACACAACCACTATGAGAATTCCTAATAGACAAGACCCTCACTGGGGCGTCTCCTAACACGTGTGTGTCTATCACTTTGTCTTGCCCTTGCCTTAAAACAAAATAAGCATTCAGCAACTGAAACCTAACGTTCCAGCTAAATTCAAGGTCCTCAAATCTGATAGAAGGAAACACTGCTTATAGTAACACAGAGAACACAACCACTGGGCTCAAAGAGATAGATTGGGCCCATAAGGAGGAGCTTCCATTCAATTAATTCTCCAGCTCAAAATCATTCAGAGCAGAAAAGTTCTTGGAACAATAAATATGGTAAAGAGAAGCCCATCCAGGAGCCAGCCAGCAGGCAGCTTTCCTTGGAGCTTCAGAACTGGGGCTAAGCTCAGTGTAATCACATGCAAAGTGGAGGACACACTCAGGCTCGGGGTAGAGCCACAGGAGTCCAGGGGCCCAGCCCCCTCATGGCAGCCCAGCACGGGGCCTCCAGTGGAGGGCTGTGAGGTCTCATTAACACCTCAGAGGAAGAGGGTGGATTACAGGGTGGCCAGATGAATTCAAAGGCGGATGATGATGGATTCCCCTCATATCGGGAGCAATCAGCATAATTTATTTCCAAATCAGCAGAGTGGCGCAGAGGCAGGCACGCCTGACGCGTGGGCAGCCAGTGTGACAGAAATTGTTTTTTAAGTAGTTGCCCTCTGAAAATATTACCCTCTGGCTGACACCCAGTATAATAAGGCCTTGATTATCTGTCAGGCCTGTAAAATCAGAAGTCCTTATCCAGGACACGTGACCAAAGTGTGCTGTTTGCTCTGAGTAGCTCTTTGTTCTTACCCTCAGTGCCATTTCCTGAGCCCTTTCTGATGCCCCTCATCCTGTCACCCCACTGGAACTATGCAAACAGGTGAACACCACACACAGGTAACAAGAAAACTCAGCACCTGGAGGCAGAGGGGACAAGGCAGGGTGGGGGTCAACCACAAGGGTACAGGCTTTCTCTGCCATCCCAGCTCTTTCAGTGCTGGGAGACAGAGACAGACAGGATGTGCTGATGGCCTTGGTGTCCTTGTCTGTTTCCCACTATTCCTTCCCAGTTACTTGTGGGAACTCAAGATAAGAAGATTGGAAATGGCTCTTCTCTTGGGAGACATGTTGTCTTGCATAGACAGAAGTTGGATTAAGGAGGTCTCACACTCATGGGGCCCACATGCCTTCTAGACTGAAATGTCCCTTGAACGGTCAGCTGTCCAGCATCTGTGCCATCATCTCCAACATTTTCACACTGTCCTATCTGCACAGCAAGTCACCTGTGGGCAGACCTGTGGTGGCATTAAAATTCCTGTCCTAAGTGGTTAGGGACATGGCTCAGTGCATAACAGTGCTTCAGGATGAGGTCCTGAGTTTGGATCCGCAGTACCTATGTAAAAAAGATGGACATGGCTGTGGACATCTGTAACTCCAGTGCTGGGCAAGAGGGAATACATGGGAGGTGTCAGAAGGATCACTGAAGCTTGCTGGACAGCCAAGCTAACCCCCATACAGAACTTAAGATTCAGTGTCTGAAGAGGATAAAGAGGAGAATAGTAGAGACACTGATGCTCTCCTCTGGTCTTACACACATGCACAGGAGAGAGAGAGAGAGAGAGAGAGAGAGAGAGAGAGAGAGAGAGAGAGAGAAAGGGAAAAGGAGAGGAGAGGAGAGGAGGAGAGAGGAGAGGAAAGGAGAGGAGAGGAGAGCAGAGGAGAGCAGAGCAGAGGAGAGCAGAGCAGAGGAGAGCAGAGGAGAGGAGAGGAGAGCAGAGGAGAGGAGAGCAGAGGAGAGGAGAGGGAGAGGAGAGGAGAGCA
>JADRCH010000093.1:1373418-1404450 GCA_019843965.1 Rhynchomys soricoides | reverse complement strand
GGAGAGCAGAGGAGAGGAGAGGGAGAGGAGAGGAGAGCAGAGGAGAGGAGAGCAGAGGAGAGGAGAAGGGAATGCAGGCCCCTAGTCCTCATGCTGATAACCCCCTCTGCTCTCCTCAGGGCCCCTCCTTTGCCTCAAAAGGAGAATCCATGCATTCATTTCTTTTTATAGGGTCCATGCTTTCATTACCCATGGGGCTTGGAGAGATAAGAGGGTGAATCTGTAACATATTCTGCCATGGAGAAACCTCAGTGTGTTTGGGGGTACAGTGCACACCTCTGTAATTTCAACACTGGGCTGGCAAAGCAAGAGGATGGTGCTTTCCAGGCAAGCATGGGCTACACTGGGAGACTGTCTCCAAAGAGTAAGGACTAGGGAATGCAGGCTAGTGGGGAAGATCCAAGTGCAGGAAAGATGGAGCTCCACATGCTGGAATTGTGTGGCATTATTAGAGTCTCTCTTTATGCTGACACATTGGGGCTACAGTATCTGCATGTGGACATTGCTCTTTTCAGAGCTTTGCTAAGTGATTAACAGGCACCAACTAAGGTAGAAAAGCTGAAAAGTTTCTCTGGCAGCAAAAAGGAAGGGAAAATATATACAGATCATGACTTTAAAATTCTGTTATTCCCAAGCTCATATTGGTACCTGAGGACATCGTCATGTGCACAAATGAAGCCCTGTCGGTAAACCCCACTCGGGAAAAAAATGTGCTGTGATGAATACTGGGTAGGTCTGTGGCCACTTCCCATCTGGATGTTGTAAAACCCTGAATGGGCAGTGGCTCTCCAGCCTGAAGCCACAGCAAACGTGTGTCCCACCCAAAACTATTAAGGTGGGATCCTCACCCTCATAGGAAGCATACTCACTGCTGAATGAACCAAAGATACAAAATGCTAAGTCTCTAATGGTAGTCTAGTTTCCCCCTGCAGCTAAATGGAAGGGCAGAGTCATCCACAGGACATTGCAGTGACAGGTCAGAGTCATTCACAGGACACTTCAGTGACAGGGCAGAGTCAGCACAGGACTGCTATGACAAGCAGAGTCAGCACAGGGTACTGTGCAGTGACAGGGCAGAGTCAGCACAGGGTACTGTGCAGAGAGGGCAGAAACTTCTTCTTGGACAGAGATATTGCTCTGTTTTGCAGACTTGTAGTAGAGACGGAGACCCTTCCAAGTGTCCTTCTCACAAGCACTGATGGAGAAAGCCTGAGAGTCTCTCTCCACCCTGCCCTAAGTTATAGCATCTTACCTGCTAAGTAAGGAGTAACTCTTAAATAGAAGTTGTCATCCTTTAACTTGACAACACTGTTAAGACACTGTGGAGGGAAATAGATGAGTGAAATTTCAGATTCTCACCTCACACAGTCAGCTCTGAGAGATCTGTTAGGATGTATGTATTCTTGTATCCTATCCCAGTGCAGCATTTTAGTGGTATATACCATGCTGTGCACTAGATACCCAGGTCCTGTTCATCCTGTACCACTGAGACTGCACCTTTGAGCAGACACCTCCCCTATAAACACCATTCTGCTTGCTCTCAGCTGCTGAAAATTCTCTTGGATTCCACATGCGTGTCCTCTGAGTTGATCCATATGGTCATAGCAGCCAGGTCTTATTTTTGAAAGGCTGAATGCTATGCACTTAGGTCTCATGTTGTCGTCGCTGCTGCTGCTGCTGCTGTTGTTGTTTTGCTCTGTTTTTTTCCATTCTTCCATGGCAGGGATTCAGTTGTTTCCATATCTTAAGCTGTGATACTTGGTGCCATAATAAACATGGAATGGATAGTTTCCTTGACACAGTTGGTCTGTTTCCTTCTGGTGTATACAGGAAGTGGGATTCCTGGGACTTCTACTTGCCATTTCTGCAGAGCATCCTTGCTGTTGTTGCCAGCATGGTACCCAGGAATTCCTTTTCCCCTTTCATCCTCTTGGTGACAGCCATTCTGACTGCAATGAGGTGACACTCCCCTATGGTCTGATACACAATTCCCAGATGGTTAGTGGTGCTGAACATCTTTCCTTAGACCTGTTAGTCATTTGTATGTCTTCTTTGGCACAACATATATTAAAGTCCTTTGCTCATTATTTAATTGGGTTATTTGTTTGATTTTCTTTTTTTTCTATTCATTTGTTTCATCTTCTTGGATATGTGGTTTGTAGGTATCTCCCACTTCCTCAGATATTACCTTCACTCTGTTCTGAGCTTCTTAAGCTGTATGGACACAATAAAATCTTGTTTATTGTCCATTTTCGATGCTTTGGAGCTCATGTCCCAAAAGTCACTTCTCAGACTAATGCCAAAGATGCTTTGTCTCTACATTTTCATCAGGTAGTTTTACAATCCAGGTCTTTCATCTATTTCTTGCCTCCAATTTTACCTGACTTTGTATCCTGTGAGATAGTCTATTTCCATGAGGCATGTGGATAAGAAGCTCTGTGAATGCTGTTTGTTAGAAAGCCTATCCTTTTCCTGAGCACACATTCAACACATTTTCCAAAGATCTCTTCACCTGAGGTGTGTGGATTGATTTCTGGGCCTTCTATTCTGTCCCATTTTTCTTTATGTCTGCTGTAATGCTGGTAATATGTTGCTTTGATTACTGCCATTTTGAAATATATCTTAAAGGCAGGTCTCCAGAATTGTTTTTTGCACAGGTCATTTTGACTGTCCAGGACTTTGCTGAATTTCAGAGATGATTTTCTACTTGTCAAAGAAGCTGTTGGCCAGAAGGTCAGGCAGCGGCAAATGTAGAAGCAGACCTGGGACCCCACAAGCTTTATTTCTGTCATCACACTGTCTAGAACTGTGTGAGCTGTGCTTATGTGCTGACATTTTGCTGCTGTTGCCTTGTGCTTACTTCAGTTTACTTTCCTTTAGTCAAAGATCTTGGGAGGGCCTTAACATCTGAACCTTCATATTGTTTCCATAGTGGTTGTCCTTACTTACGTTCCCTCCCACAGTGTGCACAGATCCCAATCTTCACAGCCTCACCAGGACTTGCCTCCTATCATTCTGACAATGCCATTCTTAAGGAGGTAAATTGGTATCTCATAGTCCAGATTTACACAGTGATTAATGAAAAAGGAAAAAATTATCATTTGATCTAGCATATATAGATCTATACATATATAGATATGTACTAGGTACATATCAAAAGCAACATGATATATCAAAGTGACTTGCATAACAAATAAATAGAAACCATGTTTATCAGCTGCTAAATGGACACAGACATCGTGGTACATATACACCATGGAACACTACTTGGCCATAAAAAGAAAATAGAGTCCTGTCATTCATGAAATAGAGAGCCTTGAATTAAGCCAGACACAGATAGACATCTCTGTGAAGCCTACAAAAGTTGGTGTCATCGAAGTGGAGAAGTGGCTACCAGAGAGTGGGGAAGAGTTCTGTGAGGAAAGGATGACAATGGGCAGTGGGTTACAATTAGACGACAGCAAGATGTCCTGACAATGACCCAGCAGCACTGCAGCAGACAATGCTAGTGTTCTGGGTGTTCCCCAGAACTTTAAAAAGGGATTTGTAAATGTTTTCACTGTAAAGAAATGACCAATGTTTGAGGAGAGTTATTTGTTTAATATGCTTTAAAGACTAGGCAATGTTAGCATGTATTGATACACTGTGTGTTCACTAATATGTATAATTTTGTGTTTTTATATATCAATTAAAATACTTTCAACTCTGAAAATCCATTCAAGCAGGGACAGTGGCTAATGGCAGGTGTTTCACCTGTGACAAAAACATTTCTTAATATGTTTGTTTCCTTTTCTGCACTAATCCCTTAGAGCTATTCAATTTACTGTTAATAAAAGACTATCAAAAGACCATTTATAAGTCAGCACAGTAGCACCTGGGGATTTAACTCCACCATCTCTGAAAATGTGCTGTGAAAAGCTATATAACTATGTATGCACATACATGGCGAGTCACATGAACACATAGACTTGGGGTTTTGTTTTGTATAATGCCATAATCTCACTGGTGGGGGAACACCTGCGCAAAATAAAAATCTCAAAGAATGGGTCAGTGGCCATTGAGAAGAGTGTTGGGACAGGTGTTACATAAAGATCTTTGATCTTACAGGCCCTTTTTAAAATGTCAGAGACAAAGCATATGTTTGTGTCAAAGAGAAAACCCATGTGCATTGCTTCCTATAGGAAAGGAGGCTTTGTTTAAGTCAAACTTTGCTCTATCACCTGATATTTTTTAGGACACATTTGAAGGGATGAAAGGCAAGAAGGAGAGACACATGGTACATGGGGCACTATGGCATCCTACATGACTGAAGTGCCGGGAAAGCAAAGGTAAAGGTAAGAGGAGACACCATGCACACCCTAGAAGGAAGCTAGACAGTGGACATACTCCTGTCATTATGCCACTGCAACAGCTTGAGCCTGTTCTGTGTTGGCTCAAGGGGCAGCCTGGGAACTAAGAGGAATGAGAGAGAGGTGGGAGCATAAAGAAGGCTCTGACAGAATCTTAATATTATTTTTTTTTTTTTGGTCCTTCCTCTTTATTTACTTTTTTGATACTTTATTTACATCTCAAATGTTACTCCTTTTCAAATCTCCCCTTTGGGAACCTCCCTATTCCCGCCCCCATCCCCTGTCTCTATGAGGGTATTCCCCCAAACACCCACCCACATACTCTAATCTTCCCTCCTTGCCATTCTCCTATACTGGGGAATCTAACACCCTCAGGCCCAAGGGCCTCTCCAAGACCCTCCTCTGCTATCTATGTGGCCAGCACCAGGGGTCCCTCCATGTGTATTTTTGGTTGGTGATCCAGTCTCGAGGAGCATCAGGGGGTCAGGCCAGTGGACAGTGCTGCTCCCTCCATGGGGCTGCCAACTCCAACAGTTCCTTCAGTCCCTTCTCCACCTCCTCCATCTGGGACTTCACACTCAGCCAATGGTTGTGACATGACTCTTGGGTATTTCAAACTTTTGTGATAATAACCACTTATCAGTAAGTACATACCATGTTCATTCTTTTGTGACTGAGTTACCTTGCTCAGGATGATATTTTCAAGTTCCATTCATTTGCCTAAGAATTTCATGAAGTCATTGTTTTTAATAGTTGAGTAGTATTCCGTTGTGTAAATCTACCACATTTTCTGTATCCATTCGTCTGTTGAGGGACATCTGGGTGGTTTACAGTTTCTGGCTATTATAAATATGGCTTCTATGAACATAGTGGAGCATGTGTCTTTATTACATATTGGAGAATCTTCTGGGTATATGTCCAAAAGTGGAATAGCTGGGTCCTCAGGTAGTATTATGTTCATTTTTCTGAGGGTCCGCCAAACTGATTTCCAGAGAGGTTGTATCAGCTTGCATTCCCACCAGCAATGGAGGAGTGTTCCTCATTCTCCACATCCTTGCCAACATCTGCTGTCACCTGAGTTTTTGATCTTAGCCATTCTGGCTGGTGTGAGGTGGAATCTCAGGGTTGTTTTGATTTGCATTTCCTTGATGACTAAGGATGTTGAACATTTCTTTAGGTGCTTCTCAGCCATTCAAGTTTCCTCAGTTGAGAATTCTCTGTTTAGCTCGCTTCCCCATTTTTGATATGGTTATTTGGATCTCTGGAGTCTAGCTTCTTGAGTTCTCTGTATACATTGGATATTAGCCCTCTATTGTATGTAGGATTGGTAAAGATCTTTTCCCAATGTGTAGGTTGCCATTTTGTCCTATTTACAGTGTCATTTGCCTTACAAAAGCTTTGTAATTTCATGAGGTCCCATTTGTCGATTCTTGATCTTAGAACATAAGCCATTGGTGTTCTGTTCAGGAACTTTTCTGCTGTGCCCGTGTGTTAGAGACTTTTCCCCACTTTCTCTTCTGTTAGATTCAGTGTATCTGGTTTTATGTGGCGGTCTTGGATCCACTTGGACTTGAGCTTTGTATAGGGAGATAGGAATGGATCAATTCACATTCTTTTACATGTAGACCACCAGTTGAACCAGCACCATTTGTTGAAAATGCTGTTTTTTTTCCACTGGATGGTTTTAGCTCCTTTGTCAAAGATCAAGTGACCATAAGCGTGTGGGTTCATTCCTGGGTCTGCAATTCTATTACACTGATCTACCTGCCTGTTGATGTACCAATACCATGCAGTTTTTATCACTACTGCTCTGTAGTACAGCTTGAGGTCAGAGATGCTGATTCCCCCAGAAGTCCTTTTATTGTTGAGAATAGTTTTGGCTATCCTGGGTTTTTGTTATTATTCCATATGAATTTGAAAATGGCTCTTTCTAAGTAAATGAAGAATTGAGTTGGGATTTTGATGGGATTGCATTGAATCTGTAGATTGCTTTCGGTAGTATGGCCATTTTAACTGTATTAATCCCGCCAATCCACAAGCATGGGAGATCTTTCCATCTTCTGAGGTCTTCTTCGATTTCTTTCTTCAGATTCTAGAAGTTCTTGTCATACAGATCTTTAACTTGTTTGGTTAGATGCACACCAGTATACTTTATATTGTTTGTGACAATTGTGACAAGTGTCATTTCCCTAATTTATTTCTCAGCCTGTTTATCCTTTGAATATAAGAAGGCTACTGTTTTGCTTGAGTTAATTTTGTATCCGGCCACATTGCTGAAGGTGTTTGTCAGTCGTAGCAGATCTCTGGTGGAGTTTGTCAGGTCACTTAAATATAAGATTATATCATCTGCAAATAGTGATATTTTGATTTCTTCCTTTCCAATTTGTATCCCTTTGACCTCCTTTTGTTGTGTAATTGCTCTAGCTAGAACTTCAAGTACTATATTGAATAGATAGGGAGAGAGAGGGTAACCTTGCCTAGTCTCAGATTTTAGTATGATTGCTTCGAGTTTCTCTTCATTTAGTTTGATGTTGGCTACTGGTTTGCTGTATATTGCTTTTACTATGTTTAGGTATGGTCACTGAATTCCTGATCTTTCCAAGACTTTTATCATGAAGGGATGTTGAACTTTGTCAAATGCTTTTTCAGCATCCAGTGAAATGACCGTGTGGGTTTTTTCTTTGAGTTTGTTTATGTAGTAGATTACATTGATGGATTTCCAGGTATTGAACCATCCCTGCATCCCTGGGATGAAGCCTACTTGACCATGGTGAATGATCATTTTGATATGTTCTTGGAATCGGTTTACAAGAATTTTATTGAGTATTTTTGCATTGATATTCATAAGAGAAATTGGTCTGAAGTTTTCTTTTATTGTTGGGTCTTTGTGGGGTTTTGATATCAGTGTAACTATGGCCTCATAGAATGAATTGGGTAGTGTTCCTTCCATTTCTATTTTGTTGAATACATTGAAGAGTATTGTTATTAGGTCTCCTTTGAAGGTCTGATAGAATTCTGCACTGAACCCATCTGGTCCTGGGCTTTTTTTTTTTTTTTTTTTTTTTTTTTGGTTGGGAGACTTTTAATGGCTGCTTCTATTTCATTAGAGATTATGGGACTGTTTAGATGGTTTATCAGGTATTTGTCTAGAAACTGGTCCATTTCATCCAGATTTTCCAATTTTGTTTAGTATAGGCTTTTGTAGTAGGGTCTGACGATTTTTTTAATTTCCTCAGAATCTGTTGTTATATCTCCCTTTTCATTTCTAATTTTGTTAATTTGTCTCTGTGCCCTCTGGTTAGTCTGGCTAAGGATTTATCTATCTTGTTTATTTTCTCAAAGAACCAGCTCCTGGTTTTCTTGATTCTTTGTATAGATCTTTTACTTTCTACTTGGTTATTTCAGCTCTTAATTTGATTATTTTCTGCCTTCTACTCCTCTTGCGATATTAGCTACTTTTTGTTCTAGAGGTCTCAGGTGTGCTGTTAAGCTGATGGTATATGCTCTTTCCAGTTTCTTTTTGGAGGCACTCAGAGGTATGTGTTTTCCTCTTAATACTGCTTTCATTGTGTCCCATAGGTTTGGGTATGTTGTCGTTTCATTTTCATTAAATTCTAAGAAGTCTTTAATTTATCTTTCTTTCTTTCTTTCTTTCTTTCTTTCTTTCTTTCTTTCTTCCTTCCTTCCTTCCTTCCTTCCTTCCTTGACCAAGTTATCATTGAATAGAGTGTTGTTCAGCTTCCATATGTATGTTGGCTTTCTTTTGTTGTTGTTGTTGTTGACATTGAAGACCAGCCTTTTTCAGTACTGATCTGACAGGAGGCATGGGATTATTTCAGTCTTTTTATATCTGTTGAGATTTGTTTTGTGACCAATTATATGGTCAATTTTGGAGAAGGTACCATGAGGTGTTGAGAAGAAGGTATATTCTTTTGATTTAGGATGAAATGTTCTGTAGATATCTGCTAAATCCATTTGATTCATAACATCTGCTAGTTTCACTGTGTTTCTGTTTAGTTTGTGTTTCCAAGATCTGTCCACTGATGAGAGTGGGGTGTTGAAGTCTCCCACTATTATTGTGTGAGGTGCAATGTGTGCATTGAGCTTTAGTAGAGTTTCTTTTATGAATGTGGGTACTCTTGCATTCGGGGCATAGAAGTTCTGAAATGAGAGTTCTTCTTGGTAGACTTTTCCTTTGATGAGTATGAGGTGTCCTTCCTTATCTTTTTTGATGACTTTTGGTTGAAAGTCGATTTTACCTGATATTAGAATGACTACTCCAGCCTGTTTCTTGGTGTCATTTGCCTGGAACATTGTTTTCCAGTAGTGTTTGTCTTTTACATGGAGGTACATTTCCTGGATGCAGCAAAATGCTGGGTGCTGTTTATGGATCCAGTCTGTCAGTCTATATCTTTTTACTGGGGAATTGAGTCCATTGACATTAAGAGGTATTAAAGAATAGTGCTTGTTGCTTCCTGTTATTTTCGATGTTATTTTTATGTTTGTGTGGCTATTTTCTTTTGAGTTTGTTGAAAGATTACTTTCTTTTTCTTGGGTGTAGTTTCCCTCCTTGAGTTTGTGTTTTCCATCTATTATTCTTTGCAGGGCTGGGTTTATAGAAACCTCATGTGAAAATTTGGATTTGTCATATAATATTATGGTTTCACCATCTATGAGAGTTTTGCTGGGCATAGCAGCTTGGGCTGGCATTTGTGTTCTCTTAGAGTCTGTATGTGATCTGCCCAGGATATTCTAGCATTCATAGTCTCTGGTGAGCAGTCTGGTGTAATTTTGATAGGTCTGCCTTTATATGTGCCTTGACCTTTTTCCCTTACTGTATTTAATAATCTTTCCTTATTTTGTGTATTTGGTGTTTTGACTCTAGTGTGACAGGAGGTATTTCTTTTCTGGTCCAGTCTATTTGGAGTTCTGTAGACTTCTTGTATATTTATGTTCATTTCTTTCTTTAGGTTAGAAAAGTTTTCTTCTATAATATTGTTGAAGATATTTACTGGTCATTTAAGTTGGTAAACTTCACTCTCTTCTATAGCTATTATCCCCAAGTTCTGCCTTCTCATTGTATCCTGGATATCCTGGATGTTTGAGTTACATCTTGGAAAGATCAGGAATTCAAGGACCATACCCAAACATAGTATAATCAATATACAACAAGTAAGTAGCCAACATCAAACTAAATGGAGAGAACCTTGAAGCATTCCCATTAAAATCAGGCACTAGACAAGGCTATCCACTCTCTCTCTATTATTCAATATAGTACTTGAAGTTCTAGCTAGAGCAATTAGACAACAAAAGGAGATCAAAGGGATACAAATTGGAAAGGAAGAAATGAAAATATCACTATTTGCATATGATATGATCCTATACTTAAGTGACCCTCAGAAACGCCACCAGAGAAGTCCTACAGCTGATAAACAACTTCGGCAAAGTGGCTGCATATAAAATTAACTCAAACAAATCAGTATCCTGTCTATACTCATAGGGTAAACAGGCTGAATTAAGGAAATGTCACCTGTCAGAATAGTTACAAACAATATAAAGTATACTGGTGTGCATCTAACCAAACAAGTTAAAGATCTGTATGACAAGAACTTCATGTCTCTGAAGAAAGAAATTGAAGAACACCTCAGAAGATGGAAAGATCTCCCATGCTCATGGATTGGCAGGGTTAATATAGCTAAAATGGCCATCCTGCAGAAAGCAATCTACAGGTTCAATGCAATCCAATCAAAATTCCAACTGAATTCTTCATAGACTTAGAAAAAGCAATTCTCAAATTCATTTGGAATAACGTAAAACTCAGGATAGCAAAATCTATTCTGAATAATAAAATAACTTCCGGGTGAATCAGAATCCCTGACCTCAAGCTGTACTACAGAGAAATAATGGTACAGCGACAGGCAGGTAGATCAGTGGAATAGAATTGAAGACCTAGAAATGATCCCACACACCTACAGTCTCTTGATCTTTGACCAAGGAGCTAAAACCATCCAGTGGAAAAAAGACAGCATTTTCAACAAATGGTGCTGGTTCATCTGGAGGTCTACATGTAGAAGAATGTGAATTGATCCATTCCTATCTCCCTGTACAAAGCTCAAATCCAAGTGGATCACGGACCTCCACATAAAACCAGACACACTGAATCTAATAGAAGAGAAAGTGGGGAAAAGTCTGAAACACATGGGCACAGGGGAAAAGTTCCTGAACAGAACACCAATGGCTTATGCTCTAAAATCAAGAATCAAATGGGACCTTATGAAATTAGAAAGCTTCTGTAAGGTAAAGGGCACTGTAAATAGGACAAAATGGCAACCAACAGATTGTGAAAAGATCTTTACCAATCCTAAGTCTGATAGAGGGCTAATATCTAACGAACTCAAGAAGGTAGACTCCAGAGAAACAAATAACCCTATGAAAAATGGAGACCAGAGCTAAACAGAATTTTCAACTGAGGATACCTGAATGGCTGAGAAACACCTAAAGAAATGTTCAACATTCTTAGTCATCAGGGAAATGCAAATCAAAACAACCTTGGGATTCCACCTCACAACAGTCAAAATGGCTAAGATCAAAACTCAGGAGACAGCAGATGCTGGCGAGGATATGGAGAAAGAGGAACACTCCTCCATTGCTGGTGGGATTGCAGTCTGGTGCATACACTCTGGAAATCAGTTTGGCGGACCCTCAGAAAATTGGACATAATACTACCTGAGGACCAAGCTATTCCACTCCTGGCATATACCCAGATGATGCTCCAACATGTAATAAAGACATATGCTCCACTATGTTCATAGCAGCCATATTTATAATAGCCAGAAGCTGGAAACAACACAGATGTCCCTCAACAGAGTAATGGATACAGAAAATGTGGTAGATTTACACAATGGATTACTACTCAGCTATTAAATACAATGACTTCATGAAATTCTAAGGCAAGTGGATGGAACTTGAAAATATCTTTCTGAGTGAGGTATCTCAGTCACAAACAAACAAACAAACAAAACAAAAAAAACAAAACAAAAAACTAACAAACAAAATAAATCAAGTCATGTACTCACTGATAAGCGGATATTAGCCCAAAAGTTCAGAGCACACAGGAATCAGTTTACAACTGTTGGACTGAGTGTGGGGTCCCAGAAGGAGGAGCTGGAGAAGGGAATGAAGGAGCTGAGGGAGTTTGCAGCCCCATGGGGAGAGAGCAACAGTGTCAACTGTTCAGGGCCCCTGGTGCTCCCAGAGACTGGACCACCAACCAAAGGATACATTTGGAGTAACCCATGCTACTGGCCACATATGTGGCATAGGAGGGCCTTGTTGGCCATCAGTGGGAGGAGCGGCCCTTGGGTCTGAGAGTGTTAGATGCCCCAGTGTAAGGGAATGCCAGGGAGGGAAGATGGGAATGGGTAGGTCAGGAGGAAATATCTTCATAGAGGTAGAGGGAGGGGGGATGCGATAGGGAGTTTCCAAATGGGAGACCTGGAAAGGGGAAAACATTTGAAATGTAAATAAAGTATCAAAATAAAAAAAAAATGAAAAAATAAAAAATATGTGTGACTGAGGGTTGGGACTCAGGTTATCAAATTTAGTGGCCACTGTGTGGATACCTCAAAATAAGTTGAGAACCTTGGAAGGGCCTGTTCTAGTTAGCATTAACTGAGAACCTCACATACGTGAGAAAAGAGTCAAATGAAGGACTGCCCAGATCATATTCACCCATTGGAACATTTTTTGGGTGTTATATTGATTATGAATAGATATAAGAGGGATCAATCAGCCCACCATGGATGCCATCATTGGTTCTAGTTTGACACTCATTACTATAATAGATGCCATGACTAAAAGCAACATGGAGAGGGAAGGGTTTATTTCACCGTACAATGGTCAAGTCACACTCCATCATTGAGGAAAGGCAGGACAGGAATTCAAACAGGAACCTAGAGGCAGGAACCAAAGCAGAGGTCATGGAGAAACAGTGTTTATTAGCTTGCTCCTGATGGCTTCTTCAGCCCACTTTTTAATACCCTCCAGGACCACCTGCCTGGGGTGCCACCACTTACAGTGGACTGTGCCTTCCCTACAGGCCAATCTGATGGAGGCATGTTCTCAGTTGAGGTTCTCTCTTCCCAGAAGACCCTATCTTGTGTCAAATTAACAACAACAACAGCAAAATTAACCCATACATAGTTATTTGGGCAGGAGATCCTGGGCTGTATAAGGAAGCTAGCTAATCATAAGGCTAAGAACAAGACAGCAAACAATATTCTCCTAAGGTTTCTGCTTCAAGGTCCTGTCCTGGCTTCCCTAAATGATGGACTGTGACTTGGAAGTGTATGCTAAAAGGAACCCTTTCCTCCCTAAGATGTTTTTTCTGAGTGTTGTTATCACATGGGCAGAGAGTAAACTGGAACAGAGTCCTTCTTTATCTATGGGCTTCTGCAATTATTTTGTGGATTCTAAATATAATTACCCACAATGTAAAAGAGGCTGAATTTTCAAGTTAAGCTCACACACACACACAAACACTTTTTAAATTTTCACATTGATTATATAGTAACCTCTGGTTCAAAGGACAAAGAATTTAAGATAAGTACTGAGTTCCAAAGGTTTGATGGGACCTTGGCACTTGGTGAAATAAACCCATGTCCACCACTTCTGAATTAGCAGCAGAACTTTCAGGAACAGTCTTACCAGTTTGTGGTTTCCTAATAAAAAGCACATTTGATTTAGACTCCATGTCTGCTCTTACACTCCAAATGATTATACTCTGTGATGCCTTTACATCACAGAGAGCCTGTCCCTTCCATTATGGAAGCATTAACCTAAAGAAAGTAGATGTTTGGAGCCATAGAACAGATGCTTGCAACACACTTTCCTCTGCCTAGGTACCTTAGCCATACTGTTGTCATGAGCCAACTCTAAGGCTCAATATAAATGGGTTGCCTTCTGTGAGGTTGTCTATAAGCCCTCTAGTCTGAATTAATCACATGCAGCTTTATGGTCCCAAAGACCTCTGGCCTTGATCACAAGCAAGCTACTTCTGCTCTGTGACCATGTAGCTTTGTAACTGTGTGTTTGTTTTACAGTTGCTAACTGTCTGTACTTGTTAGCAGTTTGTATTTATAACTAGACTGTAACTTTCCTGCAGTTTTGTTTCTTTCCCAGCAAACAAAAAGTATCTTACAAAGTAGATGTTTGAAAGGCATTTTCTAAATTGCAAGTAGTTTTCTTTGCATTCAAGAGCCAGAAATGTGCTAAGGCCAGCATTAGAACTCAGACCTGCTTTGTAGCACAGTGATGTTTCATGTCACAAAATGACCCCATCTACAGAGTTGTATAAATGTTCAGCAGTCAACACTGTAATCCACTGTTAGTGGATTACATGGATGGCCAAAGCACCAACCTCTGGAAACCTCTGCAGAGATATGCACAAGACTGCATATGGCAGGCTCAGCCAGCTCCATGCACTCTGTGCCGATTAGTATTGATGGCCGTCTTGACAAAGACCTGGGATCACCTAAGAGACTAGCTTCCTGGCACAGCAGTGAGGGTTATGGAGGCTAGGTTAGCCTCTGGGCATGTCTATGGGGAATTATTTTGAGTAGGTTAATTAAAGCAGGATGACCCAGCCTAAGGTAGGGAGGCAACAATCCCTAAACTCACATCCTGGACTACAGGCTGAAGCTAACAAGCATACCCATTTGCTGCTCTCTTCTTCCTGACTGTGGGCAATGCAACCAGCTGCTTCACGCTCCTGCTGCCTTGATTTTCCTGTCATTGCAAACTTTGGACCATGAGTCAAAATAATGCCCTTCCTTCTTTAAGTTGATTTTTTTCCAAGTATTTTATCAGAGCACAATAAAAGTACGTAGGACAGGACTCTTACTAATAGACAACAAAAAGTACTAACAGATACCATCAGGTACCAACAGATACCATCACACACGAATGAATACTACAAGACACCAACAGATACCATGAAATACCTGTAAGGTTACACAAGATACCCTCCTGGTTTCACTCAAGGCCACAATGTTGCCTAATGAAATAGCTCACCCCAAAACTATCCATTTAGTGCCTTCGCTGTGAAGGTTTGTCCTGGCTGCAATGCTAGGGCCAGTAGCAGTACACAGATTTTTCAAGATAATTCACTATCTATACCACAGTGCCCAATACCATTCTTTACTACAGAGCTGGCCAGTCTGCTGGTCATGGAGAAGGAGATTCAGAGCATGGTGTTTGTACACCTGAAGGCTCACCTGAGAGCCTGCTGCTGCTGTTCTGCAGACACTGCTCAGCCAGGTTCCAGCAGAGTGCTCTTGGGGAGGGGGGGGTCATCTGCATTGAAGGTGTTTTGTTATAAAGTTAATTCCCAGCTCACACCAGAGCAAAGGTCTTGACAAAGCCAAATTTCCAGAAGCCATCAAGGGCTCCAGGTACAGCATTCCCAGTGGTATCTTATGAAAACACGCAGCAGCTTAGCAGGGCACTTAGTTTGTAAAAAGGCTCATTTCTGCACCCCGTGTCTGCGATTAAAAAAAAAAAAAAAAAGCATTCAACATTGCAGGATTACAAGAGCAACAATTAAGGCAGAGCCTGAAAGCTGACCTCCTCCTCAGAGGCCATGTGCTCTTGCTTGGGCTGAAGAAAACTATGTCAGACTTAGGTGCTGGTTTTTACATAAGCCCTGAATCTCCCTTTAGCAAACAAAAGCCAAAGAAAAATCCCAGGGCCTCCCTGGACTGGGAAGGAACACAAACAGGGAGGTGGGGGAAGGGCGCATGATGAAAGGGAGGAGGGAAGGACCCACCCCTCACTCCTCAGCCTAGATCCTTCCAACCCCTTTCAGGCTGAAAAGGAAAACATGAAGCTTTTCCACACAATCCCTTCGGTCAACTTAGCGAGGATGGCACTTTGGGGACTCCTTTCACACAGTCCTGTGAGAGGCCTAACTTGAAAGTGTTCTTTAATGTCTTGAAAGCAGAAAGCAAATTGGAGAAATAGTTGCAGACACTTTGATGGGCCTGGGAGCTGTTCTGGCCTTTCAGGACATAGTGCAGCCCTGGGAAGAAAAGCCTTTTGTGGCTAGGCCGCCCCTCTAAGCCAATGCTTGCCATCCACATGTCAGATCACAGGGGATATGGAAACCCATGGAAGACTTGTCGGCTTCCAGAGCTGGCTTGTTTTTGACTGCCCACAGCAATTAACAGGAAGGGGGAAGGCCTCCTTCATCTGTCTAACCAGAGAAAAACAACAACGAATAATTCCACCATTGATAAAATCCATGCTTTATAATGGTTTCTTCTTGTCACTAGCCTTGGGTGCTTTATGTGTTCTTAAACTACATAGAATAGCCAGCATAAGGAATAGAAAAGTGAATGCTGTCACAGTCACAGAAATAAACAAAGGAGCATGTTTCTGAGACATTACACCAAACACAGCTGTTTCCAAGGAGGCGGGTAACACACCTTTGAAGCGACACATGGAAGGATGCCATTGAGGCAGAATGGAGTCAGAACCAACTGCATTCATTCCCTGGCTCCTCCCATGGGCAGCAATATTCAGTGCCCAGTTTCTACTCCCAACACAAAGGATGTGATAGTACTTTTATCAGCCATGACCTTCTTCCTTCTGAGCTTTAGATCCTTCTTGATGCCCTCCTATTGCCAGGGTCCAGGTATCCCTGCTGTGTGTGGTAGGCAGCTGTGCCAGCCTGTGGCAGGGGTACAAACTTTTGTCTCTGGAAAGGCCATTACTAAGCCTTATAGTTGGGCCTTCCATGGCTTTGGATAGCAATACCACTGAGTTTGATTCATTGGACAGCAATATCCTTTACAAATATTTTTGGTTGCAGATATCCAGTTTAACCCCTGAGCACTACTGGTCACTAGAGCTCTGAATACCCCCTCATTCTCTTCAGTGCCAGGAAGCTCTGACATCCAGTAAGCTGATTGAAAATTCCAGGGGCTTTCAGCCTAGGCACATCTCTCAGGAAACTGACATTTGTCTTGAAGTATGAGCAGGCTCCATGAGTTCTTTCTGAGGAAGCCCTGGTCATCTTTGAGCTTACAAGAACATGCAGCAGGAGCCCCATTCACATACTCCATGCAGGTATACAAACTGTCTACATTTCTGCCAGATGGCTACTCTGTATTCAGAAAACCCCAAGAACATCCAACATGGACACCTGTCACAGGCAGCCCTGAGGAAGATTACGTAGCATCTCCCTTTACCTGAGGTGAGGAAATGAAGGTCACAGGTAGTCAGGGCATCTGCCAGGCAACTGATGGATGCTGCCCACTTCCTCTACACCAAGATATGACCTGCTCAGAGCTTTTTCTCTTTACAGCCACACTCAGTCACAGTCACACAGCAGCCTGAGCCCTCCATGACTTAAAGAGAAACCCACAGCCTTTAAGGCCACCATCTTTAACCCTAGAAAGGAGATCATCCGTGGAACTTTCACCAATCAAAGGAGAAAGATGAACGTCTCTATGCTCATATTAGACCATAATTTTGAAGTGTGACTTCTCCACAACTGACAGGCTAGTTGCAGTGATTCTCCAGTTACTGGCTGATGGAGACATTCCTCGGTGGGAGAGTAAGCCTCCTGCACATCCTTGTACCACACTGGTTTGGGTCAACTGCAGCAGAGATGAGCTCTGACAAGCACAGCTTCAAGCGAGGAGCTTCCTTTTTTTGAAAAGCCAATAATTCCAAATCTCACAACTTTCTTTTCTAACACATGGTGACACATGTTCTTTTTGACATTCAAGAAAATATGGTAGGCTTCAGTTCAACAAATTAGATTTTGATGGCATAGTTATTTTGGTCATTTTCTATCTGTATTAAGTAGACATTTGTTTACATTTCCCTAGGAATAGTGTCACACAACAGGGAGATGTCCAGAAGATTTTGAGTTGTCACCATAAGCTGAGAACAGGTGCCATATATCTGCATGTATCCCATATAGCCGCAGACAGAAAGGGTCCTGTGAGGGCATCATGGCTTGACTGTAGACATGTTCAGACTATGAGGCATGCAAGAGTTGTGGGCCAGGAGTCTCAGACCAGCCTGGTATTTGGTATCTCATGGCTGGAAGCCATGAAGCAGGGAGACTTACCCTGATGTGATCTTCGTAGATTTGAGAGTCTCTAGGCACGTGTCTCCTTGGTTGATTGTGCCTTGTCTCTGTTTACACAAGGTAACAGGTCCATGGCTTATCTGGCTTCTTCTGGACTACAGCATCCACAGACTTTGGCAGCACAGACCAGGCTTCAGTGGCTCCAAAGCTGTCTCTGTGTGGTAACAGCAACCAGATTCATTCAGAGCCCAGTTGTTTGTTGACAGTTTCCTTATGAATTACAGGGTGACAGGTACCATTTGAAATCCTGTGATTTAATGTTCTTAAACTATCCCAAGGTACATGTCATACTGTACACATTGCCCCTGCAGCCACTGGGAGCAAACACAAAGCTGTGTCTACCCCTCTACTAGGCACATGACCATAACTTGAGGCATAGAATGTCCATAGAAACAAGTATTCCTATTGCTAGCCAAACCTGCATGGCCTTGTGTTTCCTGGGGCAGAGTGGCAGGCAAGCATTGCTGGCAAGGAAGGAGATGGCACAGTGCCTATCAGCATTGCAGCCCTCTGCTTTCTCCCCAACTCAGGTCCCAAGGAGCCCAAGCCTTTCTTTTCTTCTGCATTCCTTTGTCCTTACTAAATTTTAAATGGTGAGCATTATTTTAGATGTCATAAAAATCTTGGTTTAAAGAGAACGGTCATGCAAACCATTCTTGGATTCTCTGTTGCTTTCCCAGCAGAGTCTTGCCTGTCTTCATCTTTGCTGTTAGGCCCCTTCTTCCAACTCACTATCTAGTCATGCTCTCCTACAATCACAACCTATGACCTATAACCACAGGGCCATGCTGTGTCTTCCATACATTGTGTCTACACTGAAAGCAGTCCGTTGCTTCTTTGAGATGTTCAGCACAGCCTGTCTTGAATCCCCACTCATAGAGCAACCTTGGATCTGCTGAGGTAGTTCAGGACATGCCCTTGGGCAAAAGAGGTATAGAAGAAAATGTATTTGCTTTTTGTAGTGATGTACACCAAGGTAGCAGTGTCAGGGGCAATGAATATGGGTCAGGTCAAATGCAGTATCAAAGCAATTTTTCCTTTTCTAGAACGTGCTATGGAATTTAAAGCTGCAAGAGTGCTCATGCTTCACACCAGCTTTTGACTGAAATCGTCATCTCTATGGTGAGAAAGAGAATGCTAGGGTCTTGGCACAGAATGAGGCACTGGCAGACAAGCCTATGGTTTTGAAAACTACCTAAGATACTAGTTCTGGGGACAGTGGTCTCATGGATGGACTGTGTCTCCCAAGTACCAATGCTATTCACACTGTCCCTTTGGAAGTTCAGGGATGGTTTCCTGGCACTGGGACAGGAGGTGAGCATTATCAGACCCAGGTATGAGGTGGAGATCAGAAAGCCCCAGCCAAGCCAATAAGGACATGGCTGGTGGCTGGGACAGGATCTGAAGGCAAAGCTGAGTCAGAAGAGGTTATGGATACATGACCATGTGGGTCTGAGTAGGTCGGTCTAACCATGGATTTTTTCATGGAGGCTAACAATCATTGTCAAAACACACACTGCATGTCTTGGCAGTCATGGATCTCAAGTTCTGATGATACTTACTAATGTAAATGATGATTCCAGACTTCTCTGTGTGCAAATTATTTCAGGACCCTTGATACATATTACAAAATCATTTTCCCAAGAAATTTATACCAGAGTACTGATTTTGTTACCACTGGCCTCTTTGTGCTGTTGTTTTGATAGTTTAATTGGCAGCAAGTGTCACTGTAGTACTTTTCTTGGTAAAATTAAATTTATGCTTGGTAGCTTCTGCACATAATTCATGTATACATGTTGTAATGCTAATGCAAACAGTATTGTGTGTGTGTGTGTGTGTGTGTGTGTGCGTGCCTGTGCGTGCCTGTGCATGTGTGCATGTGAGTACATACATGTGTGGGATACACATATGTATATTTGTGCATGTGGAGGTCAAAGGACAACTTCAGACACCATACATCTCTTTGCTTTTTTAAAAGATGGAATCTTAGTGACCTATACCTCACCAAGAAGGTTGCACTGGTCAGCAAGGCCCTGGTAGCCACCTATATCCACATGCCAGTGTTGGGATCTGAGCCACCACACCCAGCCCCTGCATACAGGTTCTGAGGATCAAACACAGCAAGTAATTTACAGACTGATCCATCCCCTAATCCAATAACATTATCCTGACTTCAGTGTCCAACTGCTTCTTGCTAGCATGCACAAATAGGATGCTCTTATAGCCTACCTGCTAAATGCTATAAATTCTAATGAATTTTTAGAAATTCTTTTGAGTTTTCTACATTGGTGATCATGTCAATATGAAAAGCTGATTTATGCTCTATATCATATAAGGGTGAGTCATTAATCTTCTGTATATATTTTTTAGTTGCAATTATTAGTTCAATGTTGAGTAGAAAGCACACCCTTGCATTTCTCTGGCTCTAAGGGAGGAAGGATATATACTTGTCAGCTCAGGTTTTCTCCCAGGGCCCTTTTCAAGACTTGAGGTCTCTTGATAATACTTTCGTCTAATTTTAGATCTATTATCTATGCCTGTTATCATCATTATCAGTCAAAACTTTATTGGCAGTTCTATTCAAGTCAATAAAAATAAAAAATGAAAACAGTGACAATCCTGACAGAAAATTCTGTCAGGTCAGGGAAGAAACAAGGACTTTTCTAGAGAAAAACAAGTGGCTAGAGTTCATGGAATACACCCACCTTATTGCCTCCAATACCAGCTCACAGAAGGTGATGTGATGGTGTCTGTCTACTAGGCAGAGGAGATACAGCATTTTCTCTGCAGCAGTGCTCCTGCAAACATGTGGAAAGTTCTACAACCCACCAGAGTTCCAGTGAGAAATGAGGCAAGCATTAGACTCTCAAAGTAGTACAATATAGGAAAGGCAAGTGTTCTCATCTGCCCAGAGAGAGCAGGGTCATGACAGAGACTAGGGTGGCTATGGTAAGCAGACCTTCCAAAGCAAAAGCTCAGATGGAAAAAAGATTGTGCTGAGGCTCCAGAGAGTTGGGCCCAACAGCAGATGCAGGAGGAGACTAGCCATTAAGAGATGTGAGCATCTTGAACTGGGAGGAGTGAAAGGAGACAGGGCCCAGAGACAGTTCAAAGTTGATGTTGTTCTATAGAAAACAAAACCATGAGATCTCAGTCACTGCAATAACAACAATAATATTTAATGATATCAAGCAAGTGTGGAAACATGACTGTTACAGCTCTCAACTTCTGGAAAAGAAATAGAGCCAAGAGAGTAAAGAAAAGCTAAATCAGCTTCCAGTTTCCATCTGTGGTGGGAGACCTCTGCCTGAGCCACCAGGGCTCCATAGCCAAATAACACCAGGAGAAATATAGCCTCCCAGGAGTGTGGGCAAGCCTGTTTGCTCAGAGGGTCCCATCTGGAATCCCCAGGACACAGGGACTGAAGAGTGGTCTTCTGGTTTCTTTTGGTGGCTGGGAGCAGATCCTATGACACAGGGCTCCATACTCAAATGGTGCCAGGAGAGAGCTAGTATCACAGGAATGCCAACACACCTTCAAGCACAGGCAAGACCACCACTTTTGATCAAATTCACTGGATCAAGAGGGACACAGGAACCAAGGGAAAGCTGGAGACTAGATCCTTCTGGTTTCTGTATGCACCCCAGAGCTGACCCTGTAACACAGCTCTCCAAATCCAAATTCCTCTCAGAGAGGACTGGTCTTCAAGGAGTACTGACACCTAGGCTTGCAGGAAAGACAAGCCACAGTCAGAGAGAGTAAGACCAGCTAACACCAGAGATAAGCAGATGGTGAAAGTCAAGGTCAAGAACAAAAAGAACAGAAACCAAGGGTACTTGTCTTCATCAGAACACAGCTTTCCCACCATAGCAAGCCCTGGATACCCCAACAGAAAAGCAAGACTCAGACTTAAAATCACATATCATGATGATGATAGAAGATTTTAAGAAGGATATAAACAACTCCCTTAAAGAAATAAAAGAGAACACAGGTAAACAACTAGAATCCCTTAAAGAGATAACACAAAAATCCCTTAAAGATTTACAGGAAAACACAATCAAACAGATGAAGGAAATGAACAAAACCATCCAGGAACTAAAAATAGAATAGAAACAATAAAGAAATTACAAAGGGAGACAACCCTGGAGTTAGAAAACCTAGGAAAGAAATCAGGAGTCATAGATGCAAGCATTACCAACAGAATACAAGAGATAGAAGAGAGAATCTCAAGTGCAGAAGATACCATAGAAAACATTGACACAACAGTTAAAGAAAATGCAAAATGCAAAAAGTTACCAACCCAAAACATCCAGGATATCCAGGATACAACAAGACAAAACCTGAGGATAATAGGTATAGAAGAGAGTGAAGATTCCCAGCTTAAAGGACCAGTAAATATCTTCAGCAAAATTATAGAAGAAAACTTTCCTAAAAAAGAAATGAACATAAATATGCGAGAAGCATACAGAACTCCAAATAGATTGGACCAGAAAAGAAAATCCTCCTGTCGCATTATAGTCAAAATACTAAATACACAAAATAAGGAAAGAATATTAAAAGCAGTAAATGGGAAAAGGTAAAGTAACATATAAGGGCAGATGTATCAGAATTACACCAGACTTCTCACCAGAGACTACGAAAGGTAGAAGATCCTGGGCAGATCTCATAAATACCCTAAGAGAACACAAATGCCAGCCCAGGCTACCTATACCCAGCAAAACTCTCAATAATCATAGATGGTGAAACCAAAATATTCTATGACAAATCCAAATTTGCACAGTATGTTTCCACAAACCGAACCCTACAAAAAATAATACATGGAAAACGACAACTCAAGGAGGGAAACTACACCCAAGAAAAAGAAAGAGAGTACTCTTACAACAAACTCAAAATAAGATAGCCATACAAACGTAAAAATAACATCGAAAATAACACGAAGCAACAATCACTATTCCTCAATATCTCTTAACATCAATGGACTCAATTCCCCAATTAAAAAAAAAAAAAACAAAAAACATAGACTTATCCGTCAGGGGGAGGAGAGGCTCTTGGGCCTGAGGGAGTTAGATTCCCCCAGTATAGGAGAATGACAAGAAGGAAAGACAAGAGTGGGTGGGTGGGCGGGAGGGTTGGTTGGTGATGGCAGGGGGAAGGCGGAGGGAATGGGGAGGTTCCAAAGGAGAGATCTGAAACATTTGAAATGTAAATAAAATATGAAAAAAAAAAAAAAAACCATAGACTGACAGACTGGATCCATAAACAGGACCCAGCATTTTGATGCATCCAGGAAATGTACTTCCTTGTTAAAGAGAAACACTATCTCAGAGTAAGGGCTAGAAAACAATTTTTCAGACAAATGGTCCCAACAAACAGGCTGGAGTAGCCATTCTAACATCAGATAAAATCAACTTTCAACCAAAAGTCATCAAAAAATATAAGGAAGGACACTTCACACTCATCAAAGGAAAAATCTACTAAGAAGAACTCTCAATTCTAAAAATCTCTGCCCTGAATGCAAGGGCTTCCACATTCATAAAAGAAACTTTACTAAAGCTCAAAGCACACATTGCACCTCACACAATAATAGTGGGAGACTTCAACACCCCACTATCAACAATAGACAGATCTAGGAAACATAAACTAAACAGAGACACAGTGAAACTAACAGATGTTATGAACCAAATGGATTTAACATATATCTATAGAACATTTCATCCTAAATCAAAAGAATATACCTTCTTCTCACCACCTCATGGTGCCTTCTCCAAAATTGATCATATACTTGGTCACAAAGCAAACCTCAACAGATATAAGATTGAAATAATCCCATGTCTCCTGTCACATCAGTACAGAATAAGGCTGGTCTTCAATGGCAACAACAAAAACAGAAAGTCCACATACATATGGAAACTAAACAATGCTCTAGTCAATGATAACTTGGTCAAGGAAGAAAGAAAGAAAGAAAGAAATTAAAGACTTCCTAGAATTTAATGAAAATGAAAGTACAACACTCCCAAACCTATGGGACATAATGAAAGCAATGTTAAGAGGAAAACTCATAGTTCTGAATGTCTGCAAAAAGAAACTGGAGAGAGCTTATACTAGCAGCTTAACAGCACATCTGAAAGTTCTAGAACAAAAAGAAGGTAATATACCCAAGAGGAGTAGAAGGGAGGAAATAATCAAATTAAGGGCTGAAATCAACCAAGTAGAAACGAAAAAAACTATACAAAGAATCAACAAAACCAGGAGCTGGTTCTTTGAGAAAATCAACAGGATAGATAAACCCTTAGCCAGACTAACCAGAGGGCACAGAGACAGTATCCAAATTAACAAAATTAGAAATGAAAAGGGAGATATAACAACAGATTCTGAGGAAATGCAAAAAATCATCAGATTTTACTACAAAAGCATGTACTAAACAAAATTGGAAATTCTGGATGAAATGGGCAAGTTTCTAGACAGATACCAATTACCAAAGTTAAGTCAGGATCAGATAAACCATCTAAACAGTCCCATAACCCCTAACGAAATAGAAGCAGTCATTAAAAGTCTCCCAACCAAAAAAAAAAAGCCCAGGACCAGATGGGTTCAGTGCAGAATTCTATCAGACCTTCAAAGAAGACCTAATACCAATACTCTTCAATCTATTCCACAAAATAGAAACAGAAGGAACACTACCCAATTCATTCTATGAGGCCACAGTTACACTGATACCAAAACCTTACAAAGACCAAACAAAGAAAGAAAATTTCAGAACAATTTCCCTTATGAATATCAATGCAAAAATACTCAATAAAATTCTTGCAAACTGAACCCAAGAACACATCAAAACGATGATTCACCATGATCAAGTAAGGTTCATCCCAGGGATGGTTCAATACCCGGAAATCCATCAATGTAATCCACTACATAAACAAACTCAAAGAAAAAAACCACATGGTCATTTTGTGAGATGCTGAAAAAGCATTTGATAAAATTCAACATCCTTTCATGATAAAAGTCTTGGAAAAATCAGGAATTCAGGAGCATACCTAAACATAGTAAGAGCAATAATATACAGCAAACCAGTAGTCAACATCAAACTAAATGGAGAGAAACTTGAAGCAATCCCACTAAAATCAGGGACTAGGCAAGGCTGCGCTCTCTTTCCCTTTCTATTCAATATAGTACTTGAAGTTCTAGCTAGAGCAATTAGACAACAAAAGGAGGTCAAAGGGATAGGAATTGGAAAGAAAGAAATAAAAATATTACTATGTGATATTTGCAGATGTTATTATGTTATTATGACCTGAAAAACTCCACCGGAGATCGGCTACAGCCGATAAATACCTTCAGCAAAGTAGCTGGATACAAAATTAACTCAAGCAAATCAGTAGCCTTCTTATATTCAAAGGATAAACAGGCTGAATAAGAAATTAGGCAAATGACACCCTTCACAATTGTCACAAACAATATAAAGTATTCTGGTGTTCCTCTTACCAAACAAGTGAAAGATCTGTATGACAAGAACTTCAAGTCTCTGAAGAAAAAAATCAAAGAAGACCCCAGAAGATGGAAAGATCTCCCATGCTCATGGATTGGCAGGATTAATATAGTTAAAATGGCCATGCTGCTAAAAGCAATCTACAGATTCAATGCAATCCCATCAAAATTCCAATTCAATTCATCATAGACTTGGAAAGAGCAATTCTCAAATTCATATGGAATAACAAAAAACCCAGGATAGCAAAAACTATTCTCAACAATAAAAGGACTTCTGAGGGAATTAGCATCCCTGACCTCAAGCTGTACTACAGAGGAGTAATGATAAAAACTGCATGGTATTGGTACAGTGACAGGCTGGTAGATCAGTGGAATAGAAGTGAAGACCCAGAAATGAACCCACACACCAATGGTCACTTGATCTTTGACAAAGGAGCTAAAACCATCCAGTGGAAAAAGGACAACATTTTCAACAAATGGTGCTGGTTCAACTGGTGGTCTACATGTAGAAGATTACGAATTAATCCATTCCTATCTTCCTGTACAAAGTTCAAGTCCAAGTGGATCCAGGACCTCCACATAAAACTAGATACCCTGAATCTAATCAAAGAGAAAGTGGAGAAAAGTCTTGAAAACATGGGCACAGAGTCATAGTTTCTGAAAAGAACACCAATGGCTTGTGCTCTAAGATCAAGAATCAACAAATGGGACCTCATGAAATTACAAAGCTTCTGTAAGGCAAAGGACAGTGTAAGTAGGACAAAACTGCCACTAACAGATTGGGAAAAGATCTTTACCAATCCTTAGTCTGATAGAGGGCTAATATCCAATATATACAAAGAATTCAAGAAGGTAGACTCAATTAACCAATTAACCTTATCACAAAATGGAGAACAGAGCTAAACAGAGAATTCTCTACTGAGGAGACTCGAATGGCTGAGAAGTACTTAAAGAAATATTCAACATTCTTAGTCATCAGGAAAATGCAAATCAAAGCAACCCTGTGATTCTACCTCACACCAGTCAGAATGGCTAAGATCAAAAACTCAGGTCACAGCAGATTTTGGCGAGGATATGGAGAATGAGGAACACTCCTCCATTGCTGGTGGGTTTGCAAGCTGATACCACCTCTCTGGAAATCACCTTGGTGGACCCTCACCAAAATGAACATAATACTACCTGAGGACCCAGATATTCCACTCCTGGGCATATACTCAGAAGATGCTCCAACATGTAATAATGACACATACTCCACTATGTTCATAGGAGCCATATTTATAATAGCCAGAAGCTGGAAACAACCCAGATGTCCCTCAACAGAGATATGGATACAGAAAATGTGGTAAATTTACACAATGGAATACTGCCCTGCTAACAAAAACAATGACTTCATAAAAGTTTTAGGCAAATGGATGGAACTTGATAATATCAACCTGAGTGAGGTAACTCAGTCACAAAATAATGATCAAAGTACGAATTCACTGATTAGTGATTATTAGCCCAAAAGTTCAGAATACCAAAGTGTCACTTCACAGCAACCATTCGGTTGAGTGTGAGGTCCCAGATGGAGGAGGTGGAGAAGGGGCTGAAGGAGCTGAGGGAGTTGGCAGTCCCATGGAGAGAACAACAGTGTCCATTGGCCAGACCTCCCAGTGCTCCTGGAGACTGGATCACCAACCAAAGAATACACATGGAGGGTCCCATGGTTTTGGCCACATGGGTGGCAGAGGAGGGTCTTGTTAGCCATCAGGGGGAGCAGAGGCCCTTGGGTCTGAGTGTGTTAGATGCCCCAGTATAGGAGAATGCCAAGGAGGGAAGACGAGGGTGGGTGGATGGGTGTTTGGGGGAATACCCTCATAGAGGCATGGGATGGGGGAGGGCATAGCAAGGTTCCAAAGGGGAGATCTGGAATGGGGTAACATTTGAGATGTAAATAAAGTATCAAAAACAAAAAACAAAACAAAACCAAAAAACTGTAAAGAAAAGCTAAATCAGTGGGTAGACAGCCATAGAACTTCATCAAAGTTAACAGTTGCTCCTCAAAAGACACGATTAAGGAAAATAAAAAGGCTAGCTACCAGCTGGGAAAAGATTTTTGAGCCACACAGATCTGATGGAAGCTAGGGCCAAAATCTATAAAGAACTCTTAGAATCTAATAAGAGACAAACTGTGATTTTTTTTTTTTTTTTTTTTTTTTTTTAAGAGAAGGGAAGGGCGAAGGATTGGAACACATGCTTCACTGAAGAATATAAGTGGCAAACTAGCTTTGTGGAAGTGCTCACTACCATCCCCATTCGGAAACTGCAGTTCATCCATACTGAGACACCACTACCTACCCACTAGAGAGAAGAACTGCCGACTTGTGGAATGCTTACACAGCTCACAAGAATGAAAATGGCACCTCTGTTCTAGAAATGAGCTTACATATTCTCATGTCAAATTAAGCACACATCATATAATCTCACTCCAGGCATTTACCCAAGAGAAATAAATGCAAATATCCCCATGGAGACTGATACATGGAAATTTAGATTAGCATGGTTCCTTAGTGCCTGTTATCTTAACCAAGCAAGTGCCATCTTCAGGAACTCATCCTGTGTGCAAAAGATGGTCACAACTGGGCTTGCTGACCGTTGATATCCCGTCTTTGAAGAAATGGTTGGGGAGGGTCATGGGACCCTCACCTGAGTATCCAGGCAGTTCTGTCTAAATTGAAGGGTCCTCTCGGTCTGGCAGGGAAGTGTGGACAGAATATATTGGCTGGACAGGAATAGGGGAAAGGGGCTCCATTTTGTCAGCCTTGGGGAAGCTATCATCCCTGTTGGATGCAGACCCTCCAGTGTGGTCGCTCCAGGGTCATCTATGGATATGCCCGCCCACAACCTTTCACTGGCACTCTATAGTAAGCCTAATAAACTCATTGGTTCCCCAAGGTGAATTTTGGTGGAATAAAACTTTGCTTTGTCTTTGGGATCTTAGTAGTGTGGATAGTACACACTGCCTAGTCACTCCCAAAATGAAAATTCTTGCATTTCTAGTCCTAAACTAAAAATAGCCCATATGCTTACCAACTTGAGAATTGATAAGTTATTGCCAGAAGCTGGGCACAAATTCTACTATATGTGGTTGTTGCCAGAACAATTTAGAGAGATATCTGTCAAGGTAGGTATCAACTCATGGTTTCCAAGACCTTGGGTCAGAAGAGGAAATTTATTGCAAAAGGCATGATTAATTTAGGGGCACAGTGGGTGAATACTCCATATTTGCCATGGTCAGTATGGTTATATGAGGCACTTGTCAAAGCTCCTATCACTACTCTCCTTAAGGGCTGCATATTACCCAGACTTTAATAATCGCAGCCCAGGAAACAGAAAGCCAGAGTCCAAACATAACCAAAAAGCAAGCTCTTCCCAGAGGGTTTTAAAATTGCTCCTAATATTCTTTCTTATGAACTATATTAAAGGACAGATACATTGACAGTGTGGGAAACATAAAATTGTCCTCCACCAGGGGCTGGGGAGACAGCTTAGTTTAATTCCCAGCACCTACATGGCAGCTCACAACCACCTGTAACTTCAGTCCCAAGATATCTGCCCTCATCTGGTCGATGTGGACACTACACACATGCAATACACATAGAAACATACAGACAAACATTCACACACATAAAAAAAATCCTCCCTTTCTTTGAGACAGGGTTTAGGGCCCTGGCTGACCTAGAACTTGTTACTTAGACCATTCTGACCTCAAGCTCACTGCCTCCTGGACACTGGCATTAATGGTATGTGCTACCATGCCAAGCATAAAAATAAAATGTTAAAAAACAAAACACTCTCTCCATAAGCTCTGGAAAACATGGGAAAAATAAGAGCATGGAGGAAAAAAAAAAAAAGAAAAAAAAAAAACCTTGGTGGAAGCAATCCCAGACTAAAAGGAGGGACACTGGCTACTCACAGCAGTAGGACTTGAGACCCTAGGGAAGCTCAGGAGGGTTCTGGGGACCATATGAAGATTTTGCTTTGAGTTCCAACCGCTCCCTTTTGCAGGCATGGTATGAAATGTCATCAGGTGAGACCAGAAGAGAAGCTGCTGTGCCTACAACAAAGCCTTGTCATTCAAAGGACTAAGTCTCGGCAGACTCAAGGCAAAACAAGGTGAGCTTCTTGCATTTGAGGCAAGTAGAGAAATGGATTTGCCCTGCTGGCTTTGCCTCAGAGGCAGAGTTCTAGCAAATGTGGTGGCCTTGTTCTTGTTTGAGAGAGACACCCTTTTGCCAGCAGAGTTTCAACAGTCTTTCATATGTAAAGGTTGGGCAAAGCCAGAACAATCTATTGCTGGGAAACATGTGAACACTTCAGGCAGCTAGTTGCAATGAGCTCCAGGCTGTGCAAGGATGGGAGCAGAAGTCACATACCAGTCAGGAAGAACTGGACCCCTCCTGTCAGGTTGGCCAATCCTCACACAGCCTGTTCCCAGGCAGCCCCTCTTTTGTGGTCTATAGGGAAGAAACTCCTGACTACCTCACCTTCACAGAATTGCCCTGTTGGAGCAAAGTGACACTACATTTTAACCTTGCTTTAAATGGCCCCAAAAGTCCTATTGTCAAGAAAGTCTACTCTGTTAGAAAAAAAGCCTCTGAAGAAAGATGACTCAGTCTGTCTTTGTAGCGGTTTCTATTGCTGTGATAAAACACCATGACCAAAAAGCAAGTTGGAGAGGAAAAGATTTATTCAGCTTACACTTGCTGTTTCTCACCAAAGAAAGTCAGGACAGGAACTCACACAGGGCAGGATCCTGATGGTAGGAGCTAATGCAGAGGCCATGGAGGAGTGCAGCTTACTGGCTTGCTTCCCCTGGCTAGCTCAGCTTGCTTTCTTATAGAGCCCAGGACCACCATCCCAGGGATGGCACCACCCACAATGGGCACAATGCCCTCCCCCTTGATCACTAATTGAGAAAATGTCTTACAGCTGGATCTCAGGGAGGCATTTCCTCAACTGAGGTTCCTTCTTTTCTGATGATTTCAGTTCATCTTAGGTTGAGACAAAATTATCCTGTACCCAGTCCCAACCAGTCACCACCTGGTACCACAACTCTACTGGGAGCTGCTCACATGTGGATGGCATGTTATGCACCATAGAATAGCAGGTGCCAGGCAGTGAATTGGTCTCAGGCCCAGGATGGACCCAGGCCATAATCACTGCAAGTGGTGATTCTACTGACTCCTATGGGGACAAAGTGTGCCAACTAAAATCTAGTGACTGGGCTAAGAGGCAACCCACACTGGGCAGACATCACTGGAGGCTTCACTGTGCTTGCCAGTGACAGATGGCTAATAGTGCCTTGGACGATCAACACAGGAAGAGGAAGGCTGTCATAGTACAGGCTGTGATGGGCTAGCCTTCTGTTTTGGATCTGTGGCAGCCAAGGATACAATGACAGAATTAAACCTTGGGGGAAGAGAGAGAGAGAGAGAAAGGGAGAAAGAGAGAGAGAGAGAGAGAGAGAGAGAGAGACCAGCCAGAACCCACATTTTTGAAAAAAGACACAACCAGTGATTTAAGATAGGCTCAAGAAGTTCTAATGACTCCCAGTAGTGCCACCCTGGGGACCAAGCAGGACATAGGCTTTAGAGGAAGCTCAGAATTTCAACCAGTACAGTGCAAGCTCCACACTGCCATGAATGCTCCTGTAACCATACTGTTGGACTGGGCAAGTCGGGTATAGGAGCAGCCATGTTCATGTACGCATTTATGTGCACACAGGTGCAAAATATGCTCACATATAAACTCATGCATTCATTCACATATCCCTTCTTCCACACACACACTCAGATACCCCCACTCACACACACACACGCAGATACCCCCACTCACACACACACACACAGATACCCCCACTCACACACACACTCAGATACCCCCACTCACACACACACTCAGATACCCCCACTCACACACACACGCAGATACCCCCACTCACACACACACACAGATACCCCCACTCACACACACACTCAGATACCCCCACTCACACAC
>JADRCH010000093.1:1349212-1373408 GCA_019843965.1 Rhynchomys soricoides | reverse complement strand
GATACCCCCACTCACACACACACTCAGATACCCCCACTCACACACACGCAGATACCCCCACTCTCATACACACTCAGATACCCACTTATACACACACTCAGATACCTCCATTCACACACACACTCAGATACCCCCACTCTCTCTCTCTCACACACACACACATACACACTCAGATACCTCTACTCATACACACATACTCAGATAGCCCCACTCATTTATCCACACACTCAGATACCCCTACACACTCACATATTCACATACAGATACCTCCACATACTCACACTCACATACACACACCAACACATTCATTCTCACTCTCTCACACATACAGTTACACACGCTTCCACTCACACACCCTCTTCCCCTCACACACACAAACTCACACAATCACAGTGTCATACACACTCACATGGCCAGACAAATATACGTACAGTCAGTCCCATCAAGTCCCACAGGCTTTCATCCTCACACATATCCACACACACACATAGTAATACTGACATAATCACATTGACACAATCACAGTCTCACACACTCACACACACATACCAACCCTCATACACAGTCACATACACGTGCAGCCACACTAATACCATTTCACTTACAATTGCAGTCACATTGACAGGATCACATGCTCACCCCCACACATACATGTTCCCATACATACTGATGTGGTCACATTAATGCACTTTCACAGTCACACTGACAGGCACACTTTCTCACACACTTGTTCTCTCCTTAACACACAAAACAGTTATCTGGATGACAACTGTTCTCCCTTTTAGGCTGAATCACCATGAACTATGGCTGGGGCAGGGAGCCACCTCCTGCTGTGGGGCAGGTGAGAAGCTGTGGCTTTGCTCTGACTCTTGCTTCTGAAGCCACTAGTTGCCTTCACCCAGAAGGTTACTTGTACCTACCTCTCTCCGGTGAAGTCACAGCCCACAGCGTCCAGCAAGCCTCACTCTACTGTGACTCTACAGAGAGTTAGAGGCAGACTTATGAAGGAACCTCCATTCGAACCCAACTGAATAACAAGGTCACTGCCATTAACAGGACCTCTCAGGAGCCTAACCCAAAGACAGAGTAGAGCTGGATCAGTCTGGCCTGGCAGCAGTGGCAACTCTTTGGAACCCCAAACACAGTGCCTTTTCCCAGGCATCTCTCACCTGCCTTGGCATGTCATTTCACAATGGTCAGACCAAAGGAAGCCAGGCAGAGAGCTTATTAACTCTTCTCCTTCCAATCTCAGCCTTTCCAGGTGACTACCATAGGCAGACAGTAGGTAAACATTTTTGGGACAGATTACTACAAGGATGTGCAGATGTCAGTGCTGTTGGTCCCTGAGCGGTGAGACTCATGGTTCCTGATGCTGGGGAGACAGGAAATCTGGCCATGTGCCTTTAGTCTCCACTCTAACCTCAGAACAGTCCCTTGCTCCTTTCAGCAGCAGTTGAGTCTAGAATGGATACTGATCTCCCCTCCCCTCACCAGGACATTGCATGTCAGGAGAAGCAGGGTGTGAAAAGATGGAGGCATAAGCTGGGGGACTGGATGCTCTTCGGGAAGCAAGGTGGAGGACTGGATCCACTCTCCCATCAGAAGATTCTCAGTGGGAATATTTGCCTTTCATCTAGGACTTGGCTGAACCCTGCAGCTGGGAGCCTTTGTCAGAAGGTCTGCTGAGATCTGGGAGTAGGCGAGCCTCAGAAGGAACCACTTGAGCCATCTCCCACCACACCGGGCTTCTCCACCTCAAACGGTGTTAGTGAACTTCATTAATTAACACTCCTAAAATGCTTTGGGCTCCTCGGATGAAAGGGAGCTCTCCAAGTGCAACATGTCATTACCATTAAAATGATATTTAGTATTGGCAGACAGACCAGATGCTAAGCACAGATATGCCTCAGCCACAACAGAAGAAAGGTTTGTGAGGATGTTTCAGAGCACTGCTAACAGGCTATCCTAAATTACCCCTCCCTTCCATAATGATGATTTGAAGAGAGATAGGATCTTAACCGCTACAGAACCCAAGGGTATTTCCATGATGCATTTCAAGGACCCAGAGCCTGGCGCACAGCAGATTTCTAGCTTTGCCCTACCTTGCCTCACCTAGAATAGATTGTGTCTGAATGATAGCAAGGAAAACCAGGTTCCCCCAGACAGCGTTTGAGGACAATTCCACATGTTCACATGTCACCCTGGCCTCTGCACTTGGCTGTGTACTGCTGTTTGAAAGTGACTCTAGTCAGCAAGGAACAATGAAGAGTTAAAATGTGTGTACAGTGAGTCTGAAGAAAAAATTCCCGGCTGCAGTCAAAAAGGCCTGCGCCTCAAGCTCCCAGCCACAGACAGAAAAGTGCCGGCAAGCAAGTCCCAACATGCACGTCTTTATTAAATCTTTCTTTACAACACAGAAGTTAACTGTCTTCTGAAATATGTGGGGTGTTTAAACGTGCCACAGCTGACAAAAAAGTAATTTTTAAAGTCTCAGCACACAGTTATCCATGGAAACATCTTGATATCCGTTTCTGCTCAGTATGTAGTAAAGGGATAAAGGTAGCCTTTGGGGCAGCCTGCCATGTCACCACACATGTTCATATCACATGTCCACACCATGTAGAGATTATCCAGCCTATTTCTCTATCCAGGAAAGGACTAGGTACAAAGTACTTTTACTGTAGCCACAGCTAATCAGCAACAGAACTGAGGTATAACCAGAACTTGGTGGGGTTGACTTTAAAGGGAGCTCTTTCTTGTCTTCTACCCATTAATCAGAATGCCCAGGTTGGAGATCCTAACAAATGAGATGTATAGTCAAGGTAAAAGGCAGCATCTGGTGAGGGCCTTCTTGCTGCATCAACTCACAGAGGATGATGAGAGTCCAAAGGGCTTAGCATAGAAGAGCTGGAAGATGAGGGCTGAGCCCACCTTTTCATCAGGGACTCACGCTTGTGATGACAGCATCCATCCACTGTCAAGGGCAGAGTCAACATGGTCTAGTTATCTTCTAAAGGTCCCACTTGTAATGTTGCTGTGTGGAACCTAAGGTTCCTAGCATGTGGACTCCAGGGAAGGTGCCCTTCTTTGCTGTGTTAAGAGCACAAATAAAGAGAACAAGTCTGGGGTTAACTCAGCAGCAGTACCAGCCATCACTTGTGCACGTGTGTATAGATAAAAGGCTGCACAGTGCTTGAGTGGCCTTGACCTTGGCCCTTGAGGACAGGTAGGGGCTCACTGACTCTGCCCTGGGGGACTTTGGGTTCCAAAGCCCCACATAGCCACAGCAGAGTAGAGCTGTGAATCGGCTTTCAGTGCTCCTTGGGAGTGTTATCCCTGAGGTCTGGCCTTCCACCACTGTTCCCACTAGAGCACTAGAGCACACCCATTTGACCCAAGATCACCATTAATCCTGATGAGCCGTAAGTTACATGGTAGCAGGTAGGGGATATTGTTTTTTCCCTCTAGAGACCATCACAACTAACCTACATATTCTTCTTTTTCTACTACTCAACACTAAGCCTCTGCGTATTTGTGTAGACACAGAATTGGGTTTTGTACTTAGGTTTATTTTCAAGTGGAAACTGAATGTAAGGGAAGTTAAGTAACCCATAAATATTCACAGCTAGAACAAGAATTCACACAGGTACTTAGAATTCAGTTGTCAGGACCTCCTTTGTAGGAATGAAGGCCATGACTCAAAAGTCATGGTAGGTATGGGCTGCATGATCAGTACTGGGGTCAAGCCAAGACCCAGGAGTCCAGCACAGAGTCTATCACACCTAGATGGTAGCAAAGATCCAAGCCATGCCCTAGTAGAGGCAGCTTTCAGAAGTGACTGATGGGACAGAACTTCAGACACGTCCTTGTTTAACCAACAAAGTGAATACCACCTGCTTTCTTGAATTAAAGCATTCAAAGAAAATTGGAAAAGGACACAGAGTAAAATTCCTGGAGACATGGATTGCCCTCTTGGCTTGGCCATCAGTCCTCCCCAATTTCTAGAAGATAAGGCTCTCAGAGTATCCATACTGAGGCCATTGCTGCAAGGCAAGCATTCCAAGGAACACCTCCCCTCACATGATACCCGTGCTGTCCCGGATAGTCAGAGGTGGGACTTTTTGTATCACAAGTATCATTGCATCATCAACAGAACCACAGAGATAATGGAGATGATAACACCATAGATGACAACTCTTGGAAGACCAGTGGAAAATGTTTAAGAGTTAATGTCTAACTTTCAGATGGGTTGCAATCACTCAACCCCATGGGGAACCCAGAAAACCTTCTACAAGCTTGCCACAGCCTCCTCCAGACACGAGGCAAACAGTACCCAGTCACACAGGGCATATACTGCCTCAGACTTCTTCCTGACACTGGTGACTGCTGTTGGATGCCTACTGGAGTCTTGAGTAAGCATGAAAATAGCGTTGACAGTAGTAATGTTGTAGGTCATTGTTAAATGTGTCAGATAATCCTCATTGTGGGTGGTTTTGAAGACTCACAGTTGAAGGACTGAGGGATAAATTGCCATTCTGTCTTGTTTTCACAGAAAAGAAAAAAGCCGAAGCATACAAGAAAGCCTCTTACTCAGTGAAGATCAGAGGTACTTCGGTGATACATATTCTATATATTTCAATTCTTTTCCCTTTCACATTTAAAATTTGATTAAATATATTGATATACACATTATTAAAGATAAGGTACTGTATGTGTTCCAGAGATTTTGGGAGCAGATGGGTAGCAAAGCTACAGGCTAGCCAGAAGCAGGGTCTAGATCAAATGTTTCTCAAACCTTCCTAAAGCTGGGACCCTTGAATACAGATCTTTATATTTTGGTGACTGACAACCATAAAATTATTTCGTTGCTACTTGATAACTGTAATATTGCTACTTTTGTGACTTGTAAACATCTGATATGTGGCCTCCAAACTAGCAGCTTACAGGCTGATAACAACTGGTCCAGACAGTGGCCTTCTATCCCCACCCAAACTGAGACTTCTATGACATCCCCAGCCTTAAGTGCTTTGAAGTGTGGGATTTTTTAATTTTTGCAGGAAGGAGAGTATTGAGTGGTCCATATTCAGGGGATGGGGTCTGTGGTGTGAGGATTACACTGTAGAGTCTGTGGTGTGAGGATCACACTCTAGAGTCTGTGGTGTGCGGATCACACTGTAGAGTCTGTGGTGTGAGGATCACACTGTAGAGTCTGTGGTGGGAGGATCACACTGTAGAGTCTGTGGTGGGAGGATCACACTGTAGAGTCTGTGGTGTGAGGATTACACTGCACAGTCTGTAGTGTGAGGATCACAATGTATAGCAAGTGCATTCAAGCTGCTCCCTCCTTATGCTGTCTTTCTGTTGTATTCATCCCAGGCCAGGCCAACAGACCAAGTCCTTACCATTCCTTGTTCTAGTTTGACTCTAAGCTTCATCCTTCCCATCATCTTATCACTGTGCCTGGATGGGTAACTGCTCTTCCCTGGGCTGCATAGGTACATGGCAGCCTCATCCATCTCTAATCCTTTCTTGTTAGACTTCCTTTAATGCCTTCACAGGCAATCAGGGTAGGCAAGGGCTCTGCCACTAAGCCACATGCCCAGTCCTTGCTTTACTTTCTGAGACAAGGTCTCATTTAGTGACCCCTTCTGTTCTGTACAACTCAGAAAAGACATGAATTAGTAATTCTCCTGCCTCAGCTTCTCAAGTGGCTGGGGTTACACGTCTGCACTGCCAGGTGCAGTTTATATGCCATGTTTCAAGAACTCCCCATTGCCCCAAACCACTTTCCCATGCTGGTTGCCACAGCTTCTTGCATATATACCATACCATCCCCAAGTCTGAAACTTACTCTGCTCCTGAGTCTCATCCATATGTAAGTGAGTGTGCACATATGTGTGCATGTGTACCAGTCCCCACATACTAATGTGCATATACATACATACATACATACATACATACATACATACATACATATTTGTCCAGCTAACTCCTTTAGCAAACATCTGCTCACCATTTGAGATAGCTTGACAGCCTTATCTGGGCCCCTTCCTTGGGCCCATCTGTGTCCTCAGAGGCTAGGTGCATACCTCTGAACTTCTTTCAGTAGTGAAGGCTCTATTTATATCTACACTATCTACATATATACACACAGTGTTGGTGCAAGTCTTAAAGTGAACTAAATTAAAAGAAAGTCCTACAAAGTCTTCCAACAGGATTCAAGTCATGGAGGTTATAATCTGGCCAGTACACATCTGTTGTGACTTATGTACACATGCATGCACACAGACGCAGACACAGGCACAAACACACACATACACACACACACACACACACACACACACACACACACGAGAGAGAGAGAGAAAGAGAGAGAGGGAAAGAGAGGGAGAGAGAGAGAGAATTCTCTCATGTGTTCTCTACAAGGAAACCAGGATGGAAGTAAGTTAGCTACAGATAGAGGAGCTACAGACTCAGAGTGGAGAAGGATCTCTGCTGGACTCGGCCCACTGCAGTACTTTGCTTATCTAAAGTGGAAGCTGTCTAGTTTTGTTTCTGTTGGTTTCTTCACAGAATTTAAGACACTTTTAGATAGCTACACACAGAACTGTGTGTCAGCATCACCCTGATTGGACTCTGTCTACTCCATTTGGCTTAACCACCTATGTAGACACTTTTAAAAGGCTGAGATGAGAATTGTGACATGTGCAAAATATCCAGTTTTGTACTGTCTCTGAGAGGATCACTGCCCAGGGCCACTCATGGCCCCAGCCCACATTCTGTGGCCTGGTTGCTGGAAGAGCCTGCTTTGATGTTCTCAGGTTTTGCTTTGCCTCAGTGAGATGTCATCTGGGGATGTGCCCAGACTCTTGACACCTTTTAGTTGTGAGTCTTACTTCTCTTCTCACCTGATGCTGCTGATTTGGATCACTCTGGAATCTGTGTTTTCTGTTTTCATCTGTCCCTTCTTACAAGATGGCTCCTATGAGTTCTAAATGTGGTGATTTTTTTGTTTGTATTTGTCAAAGGTGGCAAAGAGATGATCTTTGAACAACTTGAATTTTGCATATGCAGCCTCTGGTTGTCAGAAAGCTACACCATGAGAGTTTAGGTTTCCTCCTTCATAGTTTGAAGGCTCCTGTCTGTAGCAGCCCCTACAGATAAGTCCATGCTCTGAGCTCTACTGAACCCAGAGTTGAGGTTGGGGCTGAGCTTGTTTCAGGCAGCACCCAGAGCTGTTTACTGCTTTACTTTTCCTCTTGCAAATCCATATTGTTGACAATAATCTCAGATAAACTGAAACAACCCACTAACACACTGAGATGAAGCCCAAGGGTATAAGGTTCTAGTGTGCAGTGCATGTATGCATGTGTGCTTTAGGGACTGGGTTCTGGAAACTAGATATGGAACTGGAACATTCTAGGCCTCGTGTGATTGGCATTCGACTCTTCTCAGGCCCATGCTAGCATTGGCTGAGCTCTGTGCCTAGGCTGGCTTGATACCTTCTTGCATGTCCAGGGAGGCCTGCTCTCCTTGATCTGATGCCCAGGACCCCTCCCTATGCCCACTATTCATGCTCTTCTCTGCTTCAATCTGATCCCCAGGAGTTTCCTGTTCAGCCTCTGGGGCCTTTTGTGCACTAAGTGGGGTATGACTCTGGGTACCCTATGGTGAGTCCATATACTTTCTCCTGTAGATCTATGAATCAGTTTTGGATTGAAGAACTCAAACTGACCATGAAATGTCTGTGTACACTTTCCCACTGTCCATTTCATTAATTTCCTGAAGTATTCTCTTCTTATGACTGCCTGCCCCATGATCCAGCAAAAATGTAGGCTCCATTCTCTGGTGGGTAAGCTGCCTTTGAGCGCTATCTGTGAAGCCTCTACATTTACCTTCTTGGGTCTGGAGGCTGAATTCAAAGATATAAACTATCTTCAGTAGGGTCTGTACCCTTCCTGAGGCCAGGCTTAGAATGTATGCATGAGCCCACATTCTAAAATCTGCATTCTAAACTGACTGGAGATGTTTCAGTTGACTTTAAAGGCTGTGAGACAATGTGTGCTTGCTTTGATCAACTCAAGGACAAGGTCAAATATTTTGAGATCTCTTAAAAGAAAGCAAATGTTCCTATATTCTTATTTCCACTGCCTCTGGGTGACAGTGGGTGAATACTCACGTGACTTTCTTTGCAGGAAACTTTCCCAGAATATCCAAGGGCTGGGTGGCATAGCTTGCAATCTGAGCTATCTGCCAGCCTCACCATGCAGCAGGCACAGCAGAGACGCACTCTAAGCACACGCAAATGGACATCTTGGCCCAGGAAATGACAATGTCAGCAGTGGCAGCAGAATCTCTGAAAATGAAGGTCAATGAAACAAACAAGGATGGAGGCAGGAGGCAGAGTATCCTCAGGGCCTTCCAGAATGCTTTGGACCATTCTGTTGGGGTAGTGTCTATTTCTTTCTTCTGATGGTTTCCCATCTCTTTGGCCTTTCTCAGTGGCCTATTTGGAGGACTGTTTCCTGTGTGCCAGATGTCTCACCATGTTTGGATAATTATAACTATTTGAAGAATTTCAAGAAAATCCCAGCTCATTAGTGACCGAGAGTACTTGACATTCTCATTCTGATAAAACCCAGCTTGTTGAAGGGTTTAATATTCATATAACACATGGCACAAAGTAGGATCCAATTCAACAGAGTGATCAAGACTGGGCAGTGCAGACATGATCATAGACAATTGCATTTTCAAATGAATGTGCTCATTCATGCTCTTACAGGACCTATCGTGAAGATGTTAAGTAACAACTGGACTATAAAGCCAGAGAGGCAAACCTTTTTTGCATAATACTGAAGAAAAGACTAGTCTAACTAGCTAGAAGCATGATAATGACCTGAAGATAACCAGGAAAAGCTTTGTGTTCTTCTGTTTGTCACTGTTTAGTGAGTCAGAATCATCACTGAAAAGATTTAAATGACATCTGCTGCTGAAGATGCTACTCAAGGTCACTATCCTCGGGCTCCATACTCATTACCTATAACTTGATCAAAGACATGGACATAATTTTCCTGCCCTAGGAGCTGTTATAAAATATGGGGACAGGGCACAGCCTACAAAACCCCAGGAGGATGGGAAATAAGTCTTTTTTTTTTTTATGTTATTTTTTTCATTTGTTTCATACTTTTTTACATTTGAAATGTTTCTCCTTTTCCAGATCTCCCCTTTGGAACCTCCCCATTACCTCCCCCATCCCCCTGCCACTATGGTGGTATTCCCACACATACCCACTCTCATCATCACTCCTTGGAATTCTCCTATACTGTGGGATCTAACTCCCTCAGGTCTACTAAGGGTATCTGCTACCCTGATTTCTAACATGACACTCTCTGTCGCATGTGTGGCCAGCACCATGGGTCCCTCCAAGGATATTCTTTGGTTGATGATCCAGTATCCGGGAGAATCAAGGGGTCAGGCCGGTTGCCACTATTGCTCTCTCCCTGGGGTTGCAAACTCCCTCAGCTCCTTCAGTCCCTTCTCCAAGTCCTCCATCTGGGACCTCACACTCAGCCAATGGTTGTGACATGACTCTTGGGTATTTCAAACTTTTGTGCTAATAACCACTTATAAGTGAGTACATACCATGTTCATTCTTTTGTGACTGTGTTACATCGCTTAGGATGATATTTTCAAGTTCCATCCATTTTGCCTGCAAATTTCATAAAGTCATTGTTTTTAATAGCTGAGTAGTACTCCATTATGGAAATCTACCACATTTTCTGTATCCATTCCTCTGTTGAGGGACATCTGGGTTGTTTCCAGTTTCTGGCTATTATAAATATGGCTGCTATGAACATAGTGGAACATGTGTCTTTATTACATGTTGGAGCATCTTCTGGGTATATGCCCAGGAATGGTATAGCTGGGTCCTCAGATAATATTATGTTCATTTTTCTGAGAGTCCACCAAACTGATTTCCAGTGAGGTTGTATCAATTTGAATTCCCAACAGCAGTGGAGGAGTGTTCCTCTTTCTCCACATCCTCACCAACACCTGCTGTCACCTGAGTTTTTGATCATAGCCATTCTGACTGGTGTGAGGTAGAATCTCAGGGTTGTTTTGATTTGCAGTTCCCTGATAAGTAAGAATGATAAATATTTCTTTAGGTGCTTCACAGCCCTTCGAGTTTCCTCAGTTGAGAATTCTCTGTTTAGTTCTGTTCCCCATTTTTTGATAGGGTTATTTGGTTTTCTGGAGTCCAACTTCTTGAGTTCTTTGAATATATTGGATATTAGCCCTCTATCATACGTAGGATTAGTAAAGATCTTTTCCCAATGTGTAGGTTGCTGTTTTGTCCTATTTACAGTGTCCTTTGCCTTACAGAAGCTTTGTAATTTCATGAGGTCCCATTTGTTGATTCTTGATCTTAGAGCACAAGCCATTGGTGTTCTGTTCAAGAACTTTTCCCCTGTGCCCATGTGTTCAAGACTTTTCCCCACTTTCTCTTCTATTAGATTCAGTGTGTCTGGTTTTATGTGGAGGTTCTTGATCCACTTGGACTTGAGCTTTGTACAGGGAGATAAGAATGGGTCAATTCGCAATCTTCTACATGTAGACCACCAGTTCAAACAGCACCATTTGTTGAAGATGCTGTCTTTTTTCCACTGGATGGTTTTAGCTCCTTTGTCAAAGATCAAGTGACCATAAGTGTATGGGTTCATTTCTGGGTCTTCAATTCTATTCCATTGATTTTCCTGCCTGTCACTGTACCAATACCATGCAGTTTTTATCACTACTGCTCTGTAGTACAGCTTGAAGTCAGGGAGGCTGATTCCCCCATAAGTCCTTTTATTGTTGAGAATAGTTTTTGCTGTCCTGGGTTTTTTGTTATTCCAAATGAATTTGAGAATTGCTCTTTCTAAGTCTATGAAGAATTGAGTTGGGATTTTGATGGGGATTGCATTGAATCTGTAGATTGCTTTCAACAGCATGGCCATTTTAACTGTATTAATCCTGCCAATCCATGAGCATGGGAGATCTTTCCAACTTCTGAGGTCTTCTTTGATTTCTTTCTTCAGATTCTGGAAGTTCTTGTCATATAGATCTTTCACTTGTTTGGTTAGAGTCACACGAAGATATTTTATATTGTTTGTGACAATTGTGAAGGGTGTCATTTCCCTAATTTCTTTCTCAGCCTGTTTATCCTTCTAGTATAGGAAGGCTACTGATTTGCTTGAGTTAATTTTGTATCCAGCCACTTTGCTGAAGGTGTTTATCTGCTTTAGGAGATCTCTGGCGGAGTTTTTCAGATCACTTAAGTATACGATCATATCATCTGCAAATAGTGATATTTTGATTTCTTCCTTTCCAATTTGTATCACTTTGACCTCCTTTTGTTGTCTAATTGCTCTAGCTAGAACTTCAAGTACTATATTAAATAGATAGCGAGAGAGAGGGCAGCCTTGCCTAGTCCCTGATTTTAGTGGGATTGCTTCGAGTTTCTCTCCATTTACTTTGATGTTGGCCACTGGTTTACTGAATATTGCTTTTGCTATGTTTGGGTATGCGCTTGAATTTCTGATTTTTCCAAGACTTTTATCATGAAGGGATGTTGAACTTTGTCAAATGGTTTTTCAGTGTCTAACAAAATGACCATGTTGTTTTTTCTTTGAGTTTGTTTATGTAGTGGATTACATTGATGAATTTCCAGGTATTGAACCATCCATGCATCCCTGGGATGTAGCCTACTTGGTCATGTTGAATGATCGTTTTGATGTGTTCTTGGATTCTGTTTGCAAGAATTTTATTGAGTATTTTTGCATCGATATTCATAAGGGAAATTGGTCTGAAGTTTTCTTTTTTTTTTAGGTCTTTGTGGGGTTTTGGCATCAGTGTAACTGTGGCCTCATAGAATGTATTAGGTAGTATTCCTTCTGTTTCTATTTTGTGGAATAGTTTGAAGAGTATTGGTATTAGGTCTTCTTTGAAGGTCTGATAGAATTCTGCACTGAACCCATCAGGTCCTGGGCTTTTTTGGTTGGGAGACTTTTAATGACTGCTTCTATTTCTTTAGGGGTTATGGGACTGTTTAGATTGTTTATGTGATCCTGATTTAACTTTGGTAATTGGTATCTGTCTAGAAACTTGTCCATTTCCTACAGATTTTCCAATTTTGTTGCGTACAGATTTTTGTAATAGAATCTGATGATTTTTTTAATTTCCTCAGAATCTGTTGTTATATCTCCCTTTTCATTTCTAATTTTGTTAATTTGCATACTGTCTCTGTGCCCTCTGATTAGTCTGGCTAAGGGTTGACCTATCTTGTTGATTTTATCAAAGAACCAGCTCCTGGTTTTGTTGATTCTTTGTATAGTTCTTTTAGTTTCTACTTGGTTGATTTCAGCCCTTAATTTGATAATTTTCTGCCTTCTACTCCTCTTGGGTGTATTAGCTTCTTTTTGTTCTAGAACTTTCAAGTGTGCTGTTAAGTTGCTAGTATATGCTCTCTTCAGTTTCTTTTTGGAGGTATTCAGAGCTACGAGTTTTCCTCTTAACACTGCTTTCATTGTGTCCCATAGGTTTGGGTATGTTGTTTTTTTCATTTTCATTAAATTCTAGGAAGTCTTAAATTTCTTTCTTTATATCTTCCTTGACCAAGTTATCATTGAGTAGATCGTTTTTCAGCTTCCATGTGTACCTGGGCTTTCTGTTGTTGTTGTTGACATTGAAGATCAGCCTTATTATCTAGTAATCTGATAGGAGGCATGGGATTATTTCAATCTTCTTATATCTGTTGAGGTTTGTTTTGTGACCAATTATACAATCAATTTTGCAGAAGGTATCATGAATTGCTGAGAAGAAGGTATATTCTTTTGATGTAGGATGAAATGTTCTATAGATATATGTTAAATCCATTTGGTTCATAACATCTGCTAGTTTCACTGTGTCTCTGTTTAGTTTATGTTTCCAAGATCTGTCCATTGTTGATAGTTGGGTGTTGAAGTCTCCCAGTATTATTGTGTGAGGTGCAATGTGTGCCTTGAGCTTTATTAGAGTTTCCTTTATGAATGTGGGAGCTCTTGCATTCCGGGCATAGATGTTCAGAATTGAGAGTTCTTCTTGGTAGATTTTTCCTTTGATGAGTATGAAGTGTCCTTCTTTATCTTTTTTGAGGATTTTTGGTTGAAAGTCGATTTTATCCGATATTAGAATGGCTACTCCAGCCTGTTTCTTGGGGCCATTTGCCTGGAAAATTGTTTTTTAGTCCTTTACTCTGAGGTAGGTTTTGTCTTTAATACGGAGGTGCATTTCCTGGATGCAGCAAAATGCTGGGTCCTGTTTATGGATCCAGTCTGTCAGTCTATGTCTTTTTATTGGGAAGTTGAGACCATTGATGTTAAGAGATATTAAAGAATAGTGATTGTTGCTTCCTGTTATTTTCAATGTTGTTTATATGTTTGTGTGGCTATCTTCTTTTGAGTGTGTTGAAAGATTACTTTCTTTGCTTTTTCTTGGGTGTAGTTTCCCTCCTTGATTTGCTGTTTTCCTTCTATTATTCTTTTTAGGGCTGGGTTTGTGGAAACATACTGTGCAAATTTGGATTTGTTATAGAATATCTTGGTTTCACCACCTATGATTATTGAGAATTTTGCTGGGAATGAGCCTGTTCTCTTAGAGTCTGTATGAGATCTGTCCAGGATCTTCTAGCTTTCATAGTCTCTGGTAAGAAGTGTGGTGTAATTGTGATAGATCTGCCTTTGTATGTTACTTGTCCTTTTTCCTACTGTTTTTAATATTCTTTCCTTATGTTGTGTATTTGGTGTTTTGACTATAATGTGACAGGAGGAATTTCTTTACTGGTCAAGTTCATTTTGCGTTCTGTAGGCTTCTTGTATATTTATGTTCATCTCTTTCTTTAGGTTAGGGAAGTTTTCTTCTATAATTTTGTTGAAGATATTTACTGGTCCTTTAAGTTGGGAGTCTTCACTCTCTTCTATACCTATTATCCTCAGGTTCTGTCTTCTCATTGTATCCTGGATATCCTAGATGTTTTGAATTAGGAGTTTTTTGCATTTTGTGTTTTCTTTGACTGTTGTGTCTATTTTTTCTATGATATCTTCTGCACCTGAGATTCTCTCTTCCATCTCTTGTATTCTTCTGGTGATGCTTGCATGTTTGACTCCTGATTTCTTTTCTTGGTTCTCTAACTCCAAGGTTATCTCCCTTTGTGATTTCTTTATTGTTTCTATTTCTGTTTTTAATTCCTGAATGGTTTTGTTCATTTGTTTGATTGTATTTTCCTTTTAATTCTTTAAGGGATTTTTGTGTGTCCTCTTTAAGGGCTTCCAGTTGTTTACCCGTGTTCTCTTGTATTTCTTTAAACATGTTATTTATTTCCTTCTTAAAATCTTTTATCATCATCATGAGATGTGATTTTAAGTCTGAGACTTGCTTTTCTGGTGTGTTGGGGTATCCAGGGCTTGATGTTTTAGGAGAGCTTGGTTCAGATGTTGCCAAGTAATCTTTCTGTTCCTTGTGTTCTTGCTCCTGCCTTTCGACATCTGGTTATCTCTGTTGTTAGCTGGTCTTACTCTCTCTGACTGTGGCTTGACTTTCTTGTAATCCTCGGTGTCAATACTCCTTGGAGACCAGTTCTCTCTGTGCTTAAAGTGTGTTGGCACTCCTGGTATACCAGCTCTCTGCTGGCACTATTTGAGTATGGAGCCCTATGTCACAGGATCTGCTCTCCAGCCACCAAAAGATATCAGATCCCCTTTCCTTGGTCCCTGTGACCTGAGTATTCCAGGTGGGTCCCTCTGAGCAGTCAGTCTTGACCCCACTCCTGGGAGGCTTTCTCCCGGTGCTATTTGGCTATGGAGCCCTGGTGGCCCAGGCAGAGGTCTCCCGCCACAGATGGAAACTGGAAGACTCTTACTTCCTGGCTGTTCCTCATTCCCTGTGTTGGAGCCCAACTCTTGCTGGCTTTTCCAGACTCATGGGTCGCTAGCTTTCTCCAGGCATTGTTTGGCTATGGAGCCCTGTAGGCCCAGGCAGAGGTGTCCCGCCACAGATGGAAATGGGAAGCGAAATGAGTCCTTTTTAAAAGTGTTTGCTCTTTTGTTTTAAATTAGAGTGTGCTGTGACTAGTAAGAGCTGTATGTGTAAACATATACACTGTAGCTCCATGAAAGAAAACCCAAAAGGAAGGTTTAGAGGAATAAAATAATATTAGTTTCTAATCCCTTTCTTAGCCATAACATTCTCAAACTATCAATCAAGGATATCATCTATCTCTTTACATTTTCCAAAAGAAGTGGTAGAACATTTTGTTGAAACACACTCTATGCTTACTGGTTCTTGACACCACTCATGAGGAAGCAGTAGTAGAGATGGGGGTTATAAGCTAGGCGTCAAAGGTTCAGATCTAGCTATCCCCATTTCTAGTCTGTGATCTGGGAAGTCCCTGGGCTGTTCAAAGTCCTAGTTTCCCTAACTGGGACACAAGGACAGTGGTGCTCACTACGCAGGATCCAGGCATCCTCCTGAGAACATTTTAGCACAGAGCTCTTTGGAAGGTGGCACTGCCCTGATTATTGGCATCTTGCATTTGCATGCTTGTGCCCTTGGAAGTCTTGTTCATGAGATGCCACTTGTCTGGCCCGATCTGGATGAACAATCAATCAGTACAAAGGGCACATATATGAGAATCACTGTGGGGAGGGTAACATATGGCAAACTTTTCATGAGTTCCATGGCAATGATTTTGAGGCTGTCTTTGACCGAAGAAAGCTGCTTGGCATGGAGTTGAGAGTTTCCACTTACTGTGTTAGAGTCATGGAGTGCTCATGTGTTCATGTGCTTACCCAACAGAGTAACTGAAGAAAGAGAGGCTGAACTAGACCAGTATCATCTTATTTATGTTGGTTCATTTTTTATTTTGATTTTGTTTCTTAAGATGGAGTTTTTCTGTATAGTCCTGGCTGTTCTTTGGAGAACAACCTGACCTTGAACTCAGAAATCTGCTGGCCTCTGCCTCCCAAGTGCTAGAATTAAAAGCAATTGCTGCAAAGCCTGGCTCCAGCATAAATTTTTCAATTTTGGTTGAATTAAGTATATTCAACCAAAGTGCGGATGACACACAAAGTTAGGAGAGTCAGTGGTGGGATTAATGGTGAAACTCACTGATATCCATAGATCAGATGCCTGCATAAGGACATGCCAGTAATTCAGTTGGAAGGAACACCAAAGCCCCGCCTTTGCATGTTATAGACCACTTGCCACAACTATGTGCAGGAAGCCTAGTGTATCTCAGTCCTTCAAACAAAAAGCCTGAGGTTTTTAGTTGAATGAAAAATTCAAAGGTCTGCACTACAATGCCATAGAAACCTGCTTCAGATGTGTGTGGACACCAACCTAAAAACTTCAGGGAAAATATGATATAAAAACCATTGCTTTTACTAGCCTAGTATGTTACTTGGCATTCTCTAGAGAACAGAATTGATACAATGAATAAATATTAAGTGTGTATTTATTAGACTCGCTTACACAATACAGTAGGGATAATCCAACAATGGCTGCCTCACACCAAAGAGGCCAAGAGTGTGGTAGTCACTTGGTTTATGAAGTTGATGTCTCAACAGTCCTAATCTGGCACAGAAGGCCTAGAAGATTCCTAGAGAGCTTCTGGTCTTGAGTCTACATGGAAAGCTTGGTTCCATCTTGAATTTCACAGACCAGAAGGAATTTGTGCAACTGTGGAGTCTACTATTGTCCTGTGCAGCTAGTAAACCAATGAGGTGAGAGAAAGCACGCATTTTTAGATTTGGTAACAGCTAATACATCAGCAAAGGAAGCAATTCTTAAAAGTGTTTTTCTAAGATTTTAAGACAAACACAATAAGTAACTGTTAATTTTCTTAATGCTTTGACTAAATGATGGGGCGACAATGTAGGGAGGAAGGTCTGGATGGAAACGGTTCCCATAGGCCCATATAGGTAAAGACTTTGTCTCCATTTGGGACTGCTTTGGAAAGAGTTATAGCCTTGTTGAAGGAGGTATCACTGGAGGCATGTTTTGAGGTATCAAGAGCCTACACCATTCCCAGCCTCTCCCCAAACCCTCTGCTTCCTAATTGAGGATAAGAACATAAGTTCTCTTGTGAGTACAGAAAAGGGCATTGGATCCCATTACAGATGGTTGTGAGCCACCATGTGGTTGCTGGGAATTCAACTCAGGACCTCTGGAAGAGGAGTCAATACTCTTAACCACTGCACCATCTCCCCAGCCCCAGAGTCTACTCCTTATATAAAAGTAAACACAAAGTTCATCTATGTAGTGATCTGCAACAATTGTAACAGACTTTATCAATTATTGTACAATTGTCTATAACAAATTTGTAAAATTAATAGTGTGTCAAAGAACTGTTTTAAAATAAGCTTCTTACGATTTACTATAAAAAAAAAAAGAACATAAGTTCTCAGCTACATCTTCAGTGCCATGCCAACCTGCATGCAGCCATGTTCCAGTCATGATGGTCATGGCCTAATCCTCTTAAACTGTAAACCCCCAATCAACCCTTTCTTCTATAAGCTGCCTTGGCCATGGTGTCTTACCAAGAAATTGAAAAGTAACCAGGACAGGAGCACTTTGGCCCACAGATAGAGGCCACTGTGTCAGGGAAGGCGTTATAGCAGGAATATGAGTCTGCTGCTCACAGTGCATCCACTCCTCAAGAACAGAGAAGGGCTAGAAATGAGGTTGGGCCAGAAAAAGTCAAGGCCTATATACACTCAGTAACATGCTTTCTCTAGTGAAGCACCACCTAGGTGCTACAACCTTAAACATCCTCCCAACTAGACCCAGACATATGAGCCTGAGGAACATTTTATATTCAAATCACAAATTCTTGAACTCAGTTCCCTGTTCTAGCTACACTTTCAGTCTGAACCTCTGTCACAAGACCCCTCCTTGGAATTATCCACTGCCACATTTTATTATAATCTATGCTGGGATTATCTTAAACCACTTTTCAAGTAAGGCTTTGGAAGGAACCAAGAAGCTTCTACAGAGACAGCACACGAGACAAACAGACCTGACTGGGCACATGTAAGAGCAATCTGGAGGCCTGAGATCTTGTGTGTGTTGGGTTTGGGATCCTGGAAGATGGATAGAAGCTGGAAGCTGCACCTGGAAGAATCCCTCCATCTTCGGTGCCTTCTCCTGTGCAGATCACCATCCTGCACTCCACTTCACGCCTTCTTCCTTGTTGCTTGTGTCTTTCTGACACCCTCCTCCACCCAGGAAGAAGACAGAGAAGGAGGGTGCTGTGGACATGAATAATGTAAAGAGCAAGAGTTCTTGAAAGTGGCAGGCAAGTGAAAGAGGCAAGTGACATTTGCCCTCACTCACCACTGACTGTGAGTTTCCTCAGAGGTCCTTCAGGAGGCAGCCTGGCCCCTCTAGTCACATTAAAGTACTGTTATAAGATATAGGAGAATGACAAGGAGGAAAGACGAGAGTAGGTGGGTGGGAGGGTGGGTTGGAGAATATCCCCATATTGACAGGGGGAAGGCAGAGGGAATGGGGAGGTTCCAAAGGAGAGATCTGAAACATTTGAAATGTAAATAAAATATGAAAAAAAAAAGAATAAAATGTCCAGTTAAAGCTGGAGAAATTGGATTTAAAAAAAAAAAGACACATTTAATAAGCACATAGTTACTGAGTACTAAGACTTGAAAATAGAGGGTTTGTGAGAGAAATGGGCATTCATTTTCCTTCACTCTCTTTAACAATGGGTATGTCCATTACTGCATGCAGATGGGGGTGTCCCGAGTTCCCTAAGATGGGCATTCAGAGAAATGTGCACAAAAGGCATAGGCTTCCTCAGCATTTGAGATCCCACTCTGGGAAAGCAAAAAATGAAGGGAGGGGAGAAGTCAGCTGCTCAAAGTAAACCCTTCCCTATTTGCAGGCATCAGGTAATAATCTACTGTGGCCAGATGATCTTCTGGGATCCACATCAAAGAGTGGGTTCAGAAAGGCACTATGGAGGAGACAGGACTATCATGACAACATAACAAACAGACCACACATGGTGTGTGTGGAGAGAGGAATAGCGGTATGTGTCACAGGAAACAGACCAGGTGCTTGTGGGCTTATTCAGGATTAGGAGTCTGTCCTGATGACTCCATTGAAAGTTGGAAATTCTGGATATTCTCCATAGAAGCAAACATTAGAGGTTGGTTACAGAAAACTAGCTTACCCAGCCACAGGGCTGGCATCCAGAGCTCCTGGCAGGTAGGAAGCTGGAACCTAGAAGATGCTGAGGCAGCTGTCCTAAGAGAGAGTAGCTTTTATTCCAGGAAGCTTAGCTTTGCTCTTGAAGCCTCAAGTAAAATGGAGGCCAAGACACATCACAGAGGGTCACCAGCTTTGCTTAGCGTTGACATGTGTAGTTCTTAGCTGTGTCGTCAGAAAAGGCATTCCTACACTGAAGCTTAGGTCCCTGGGGATTGGCCTCGCCAAAGGGACTTAAATCCAACCTGCAGCAAGAGTGGGGATTGAGAGAACTTGCGAAGACTACAAAGCAGATACTCTGTCTCTCTGTCACTCTCTGTCTCTCTCTGTCTGTGTCTGTGTCTGTGTCTCTGTCTCTGTGTCTCTGTCTCTCTCTCACACACACATACATGCATACACACACACATACACACACATTACACAGACATACATACAGTCGCACTCATACACACAAAGTACACACTTATACACATACACATAGACACACAGAAGTCAGATACACATAGACACAGATATACACAGAAGACATACATGTGTGCATGTGCACATGCACATACATACACACAGAAAGAGAGAGAGACAGAGAGAGAGAACACACAACACAAAGACCCGAGACATACAAACCAGCTATACTGATATCACGCGCCAGTCTTGGGAACTAAACAGCATCTCATTTCTTGGTATAGGAAACTCTATCTTCCCCAAATTAACTCCTCACCTAAAGAAGGCCACTCCCACATCCCCTCTATGTCTGGGACAAGAAAGAAAGAACAAAAGGAAGGAAGGAAGGAAGCAAGGAAGAAAGGAAGGAAAGATGTCTGAGAAACAGAAAGGGTACCAGTGGAGGTAGGAGACATTTGATGCCATCTTCTCGGGGACGTACAGACAGCCAGGTCACATGTGACACTTGGAGATCCAGGGTGACCTTGGGAGAAGAAAACCTTGGTTTAGGAGGATCCAGCTAAAAAATTGGCACTGGGAGAGTCAGGACAAGGAGCCTAGTTAAGGAGTAGATACCACAATAACCTATACAACAGGAGAGGCTTGTGACAATGGGACTCAATAAGCTGTCACTTTACTATAAAGCATAAGAAAAAGAACTAACCCTGCAGCTAAAGATAAATTAGGGGCTCTGTTGAACAGGACTGAGCCACAAGGAGCAGGCTAAGGTGCTGTGAAGTGAACCCAGGTCTAAGGCAAGACACATGAGCAACAGCTAGCAGGCTTAAACAACCATCCTTTCCTCTGCCTTAAGCAGGAAGTGGGGGAGAGGAGGGACTATAGTATAAACCTGCAAGGAAAGAAATTGGTAATCATTGGAGGGAACTCTGATAGACTCATCTGTCTGCTAAACACCCCGTGTCTTCAAATCTGCAGCCCCAGGACAGGACTCATCCCCTGGAAAATATCCTGGGGTCTATTCTTCGGCCTTCCTTTCCAGTCCAAGGGTCCACAGCAGGAACATGAAGATTCTGGTTGGTTTACTAGGAAAGGTCACAATGGTGCAACCCTTTTTGCAGTAACCCTGGCAAATATGTGAACAATTTCACTTTAAAAATACTTCTCGGTATTTCCTCTAGTTAACTTCCCAGGGCTGAGATGCAGCTCATGGCTAAGGAGATTGTTTAGCAGGCAATAAGCCCTGTGTTCGATACCTGGCACCACATAAAATAAGAACATAACTTTCCAAGCACAGAGAGCTTGTTTATTTCTCATTAAAGGACTCACATGGGGATTTTAATGTCTTAGCAGCTGATGTTGATCGAGAATCAATCCAAAATTAGGGTTAGGTTTCCTTTTGGGGATGATTATTTAAGCCAATAGGGAAATGTGTTGAGATTTTGGAAAATTCTATTTCCAGGCAACATTTAGAATGATATCATGGCCATGGGTGAACACTTGAATCACAAAAGGCATTGAAGATAGAACTTCCTAACCAAGCTACACCATACTGTGAAGAACTCTCAGTTACCTTATAAAATAGAACTTGTGGGATATACTACATAAACAAAACAGTCAGCCAGGTTACATGACAATTTAACTTCTGATACCCTAGAAAATAGCCCTGGGCCTACCAGTTCTTCAATCCTTCTTTCCACTTCACAGGTCCTCTAAACTTGATTAACTGAGGAGACATATTGCAAATCTAGGCCTCCTCCCACAGGCAGAAGGGGTGGGGGCAGTGCACGAGGGCCATGAAGTCAGCACAACCATCAATCTGAAACCAGAATATACTAGGACACAACTCATAGTATTCCCACTAAGATACATGCCATCATGGAGCCAGGCTGAGATACACCTACCTCATCATGGAGCCAGGACATACCCTACCATTGGGCAAGGACCCACACCACTATATAGCTAGAATGTACTGCACTACAGAGCCAGTACCCATCCTGCCACAATGTCAGCACATGCCCCAGCGTGGAGCCAGTAGCCATTCCACCAACAAGTCAGCAAACACCTCATTATGGAGTCAACACACACTTCACCATGAGTCCAGTACTGAGCTTCCAGGGAGTCAGCACACACACCTCCATGGAGCCAGTATCATCTTGCCATGGACAAAGCCTACATCAACACTGGACCCAGCACATATACCACCTTCCACTCTGCTCTCTACTGTCATCCCTGATGGCCAACCCTGAGCAGTATGTGTTTCCTAGTCCTTCTCTTGGTCTGCTGGTACCCTGTCTTTGCATTACTCCTATACTGAGCTATGTTCCATCTAAATCAAGTTACCTGAGACCTACAGTGCTCTGGAGTTTGTGACCTCAGGTACATATATAACCATAAGTTAGGCACAGTAATAAGATTTGGTTTTCTACTTGAAAACATCATATTATAGTGGACCACTTTCCAGCAATTGTTCAGACTGAGTCAGGAGGAAGCATGAATGCTGGGGTCACTAGAAACAAGATGCAGCTCCAAAGACCAGCAAGGGCCATTCATCCACAAAAGGGAGCACTTTGTGAGGCAGAGGCAGAGAGGACTACTGAAGCTCAGGGAGAAGCTCTATCTGTTCCTTATCCTCCAGTTCCTATCCCTACGTGGGGGACCTAGGAACTAGGTTCCTGACATGAGTCAACTCTTTCTGGAGAATTGTTCGTAAAGGGAAAATAACTACATAGGATGTTGGATCAAATGATGTGGTGGAGTGAAGTCCCGCGAGTCTGCTCCGGGCGCTCGTGGCCCCCATTTGATCACCCCCCACGGGCCACCAGGCTTGTGTCAAGTTGTAAGAACCCTCTGTGGAAACACTGCCCGGGGGGAGGGGGGAGGCGGCCATGAGTCCCAGGGATTGTAGGGAACCAGCTCCGTCGGGTTCCCATGCTCTTGGGCACCACAGATGCCACTGGATGCCTAGGAAGAGCTGAGAATGAAGTCGGGGCCTGCATGTGGGGCTGTGAAGGGGGAGAAGTGGAGAAGGGAAGGAGCGCAGTCAGATCCCACAGGGAGACTGTAGTTCGAGGCTTGGGCACCAGCTAGCTGCATTGGTTGGGTGGGTGGCTGCCATGGCTTGGAACACTGGGACACCTTCAGCGGGAGACTAGACAGCGGTTTTTTTGGCAAAGGCCAGTTCCATTGTTTCCCACAGCGGATGAAGAGAGACTGTCCAGGGTTTCAGAACGTTTATTGTTATGTCATGGCGAAGGTTGAAACAGTAACTGGGAAGGGGAGTGGCTAAGCCTCTAGGTGCCTTATTAACATGGGGATGTCTTGAGGGTACCTGGCCATGCCTCTACCTGTGGCAGGGCTTGGGGGCATGACCACGCCTCTACCTGAGGAGGGACTTAAGGGGCATTTACTTTTTATGTGACCAAATGTCTCAGACCTATAGAGAGATGTAGTCATGTGTCAGGAGCTATTTCTAGGAGCCTGGCAAACGCCTGCCGTCCCTTATAGGCTGCCCCCTGCTGGAGACAGTCTATTGGGCCCATGGGGTTTGAACCTTAGCTCTACCAGAAAACAGACTGCCTTCACAGACCCACAATAGGAGGCACACAAAACATACATACATACATGCACACATACTACACACATACATACCACACACATGAGTACACACACTCATTATGCATACACAACACACACACTACACACATACACATACTACACACACACACACACACACACACACACACATACACACACCAAATACACTGACCACATTGAGCCCCTGAATGCATATGGGCCAGAACTAGGCCAGCCTAATGTATCTGCAGTCCCAGTTCCCACGGGGATGGTAGTCAATGAGGGTCCAGTCTTCTCATAGTATCTCACTGCTTGGATGGGCTGTCATCTTGCTTGGGGAGATTTCAGTCAGAGAAGTGGCACAGCAGCTGCAAAGGTGTCAGAGCATATCAGGGAAAGGATTCGTCCTGGAGCTGGTGTCAGGCCCATCAGGATTCCCTGGAAGGAAATGCAGAAACTGGAGGCTGCAGTTCCAGCTGGAGAATCATGTATCATCTTGCAGCCTATCCTGACCTCAGTAAGGCTTTAACCTCAGCTGGAGCCTTGAGATCACAGAGAAGTATTCTGTTCCCTGGCTGACTTATCTTTTGTCCTGGCTCAAAGTGCTGACCATGGTGGGACACAAGAGTCATTATTCCTATCCTGTTACTTAATTAATTCCATATCTATTAATTAAACATACACAAGTACAGAAAGGATACCTCTAAATGTCACAATGGAAAGTTTCATGATATCAGAACTTTGGACAAGAAGCCTCTTTTATGATAGTCTTTTTAGAGTTATTAAGGGAATAGGCCAGAGAAAACAGGGAATAAAGCCCAGGCCTGGAGCATTCTTTATAAAGCATGTTTTTAACCTCCCGGCCTTACCCTTTCCTCCAGAGCAGGCTCTCCTCCCAAGCAAACCTGGATACATGGTGTCACTC
>JADRCH010000093.1:1338086-1349202 GCA_019843965.1 Rhynchomys soricoides | reverse complement strand
CCTGCTCTGATACTGTCTCACTGAGGCCAATGCTCTGCCCTGATTTACCTTGATGACTGGGTGACCAGTCTTTTCGTGGCAGCCCCACCTTGCTGAGATGCCACCTTGTTCAGAACCACTGACCCAGGCCCTGGTATCTAATGAGCTATGTAGATCCAAGTAGTTTTTCTTAGAGTTTTCTGTGGACACTTTTTGCATATGTGCTTTTTCTCCAGTCTTTGAATGAGCTCAGGCACCACTAAGATTTTTAAAGGAGCTCACTGATGGCCTTCCACCAGCAAAGACAGAAAAAAAGCAACAAAGAAAAAATGCTCCCAGTGGCACTCCCAAAATATTGCCCCACTGACCTACCTCTCCTGCTCCACTTTGTCCCCCCCCAAACGAGAGCTAAGAACAGCAAAGTGGAGTCTTAATCCTTCTGCATCCTACATTGAGCAATAGCGTGATTTTGTCTCTAACTGTATGACTACATTAGTAATTAATTAAACACATTGAGTCTTGTAATTCAGTACTTGCTCTGTTGCCAGGCAATATTCTCTGACATTTATCCCAGAGGCCATGAAATTCCCAGTAGGAAAATCCTAAAGGTAAGATGACCCTGGGGTCTGGGGAAAACTTCAGTGCCTGCTGCATTCCAGTCTTGGTCCTAGTTAGATCGAAGAACCAGAATGTATCTCAAATCCTATCCCCAGTGGTGTCTGCACTGAGGGGGCTCCACTCAATTGTTGTGTGAGAGAGATGCCAGGTTCTTGAAGATAGGAACACTGCTGCTCACCTTAGAGTAGGGATCTCCAAAGGGGCTATTCCATGCCAAGGTCCACCCAAGGGCTCCTAGGACATCCCAGGAAGCAGATCCCACCTTGCCACCCTGCCACCTTAGCATTGGCCCTTTCCCCACCTCCATTTAAGATGAGAATAAAGAAGCCTGCTCTGCCATTGCTGCAAGTCCAGTTAGATAATGGTTCTATTTTTGTACTTTCCCCATATGAGACATTTATGTCACTATGAATACTGGTTTGGTGGCAGAGCATGACACAGAACACAGGGAGTGGCCCTGCCTGGAACCATATGATACATTTTCCACAGAGTATGGAATGGGATAGGTCTCATGAATGAACCCAAGAAGGGAGGGCATGGGAGCATAAGAGGTGGTGGAAGTCAAGCTGTACAAGCATGGACATGCAGAATGCTTCAGGGACTTGAGGGTCACTCTGCTGCTTGGCAACAGGAATAGGGCATGGATGTGAGTTCAGAAATTTCCTGCTGGAACGAATGCCAACCAAGTCAGGACTATTAATTTCTTCATCTGCAGCTGACACACATGTTTGCATATTACTCTGCAAAGATCAGTGGTGTTATAAACACCCTGAGAGTATCGTACAGCCTCCAGGTGCCCAGTAGTAGGTGGCCGTCACATGCACTTCCCTTGGGACAATATGCAGATAGGGATCCCATGAGTTCCCATGAGGAAGACTTTGTATCTACCATGTACATACAAGGTACATTGCACAGATACTAAGGTTAACATTTGAAGAGCCCCTTCATACATGCAACTCCAACACCAACCAGTGAAATAAACTACGCCCCTTCATACATGCAACTCCAACACCAACCAGTGAAATAAACCACCCTTCACCACCCCCCATTGCTACCTACTTCCCCAGTCTGCTTCCGCAGATGCTCCTTCAGAACTTTTCTAAACAGTAAGATTGCTGGTAATTGGTGAGTGTGCCATCTTTGACTCCATTTTTCATATTTTTGTTCCATGCTCCCTGACACAAAACTCAGGACAGTTGATCTTGAAGACGCCATGGATATTGTGGCTGGACTCCATCTCCAGTGTACCAGTGAGATTAGGAAAGCAGAAGAGCCTCTCCTTCAGTCATGATACACTTGCCATCCAGCTTTCCAGTGTTTATATCAGAAGTATGTGTTCTCTCCAATACAAAGGTCCATGAATTGGAGTAATTAATTGTGTGTGGAACTGCTAATGAATAGAGCCTCCAGCCTATGGAACACAATTTTCCCTGGGCATGGGTCCCTCTGTTCCCATATGTAATCAAAACCAAGCAGGATAGTCACCTTGGATGCTCTCCATGTGACTGTCTACCCTCAGCAAAGGCAGGAAGCTACCCTTGGGCCTTGGCTGCAGTACAGACTTGAGAATGGTTCTGTGAGTGGTGGACACACATCTCTGGGGCAACAGTATCCCTCTGTTTGAACACTCACTGACTTTTCACCCCTCCCCAGACTTTCAGAGGCTTCTCAGCACCTGGTGGATGCTCATTAAATAAAACCTCCATTGAATAGAAGTCTTCATTTTATCAATGTTGGGTTTGGGGATATTTCTCCCAAATTCCTCAACAATTCCACTGCTGGTTCTCCAGACATCTGGTGCATTTTTTACCATTAACCATAATGTTGGAAATTAAAGATGTTAAGATACATTGCAGGCTTGGGGTGGGGCTCAGTAGCAGAGTACTTGCTTAGCAAGGAGATGGGGTTGGAAAGAGGAATGAAGGAAGAAGATGGGGAAGCCCTTTCTGAGATTCTCCATCTGTGTTTAGTATTTGCTCAACATTTAGATCATGTAGGAACATTATGGCTCAGCTGCTCCCATTTCTTCTATATTTAATGGGGAGAAAAAAGACCAAGAGAGTTTAGATGATTTATCCAAGTCCATCAGCCAGCCAATAAAAGTTTGAACAAAAGCCTAAGCCTTCTAATTGCCTTTGTTGACTTTGGGGCACAATATGGTGTTGTTTAATGTGCTCTTAGGAGGAACAGAGTTCTCATTCATAGCTGGGAAGATGAAGCAGTGAGTAGCAAATGAAGAGAGTGTGGGGGAAGAGAAGACAAGGGAATGGAAGTTAGGGAAGGGGAGAGGGGAGGAAAGGTGAGGAGGGAAGGGAAAGGGAGAGGAAGAGAACAGAGAAGAAGGCCATGTGGTGCTTCCCAAGTTGGACATTAGTGGTAACTTCAAAGTAAAGAATGGGTCTATTAATTCAAAAACAATTAAAAGAAGATGAATGCAATTCACCTTGTAAGTAGTGACTCAAAGGCATAGTATACCTGGGCCAATCAAAGTGCTCACCATTTGATGGCAGTTTTACTGGGAATTCAAATATACCCACAGCAGTTCAACCACATCAAGGACTGTTTGCTACCTTGCAGTTGGAAAGTGAAGGCTGGACTAAAAATGCAGGATCTGTGCCGCAGCTAGCCCATGTTTCCAGAAACATGAGGTAGGAAGTAGAAGGGAGGCACTGTATTTAGATGCTTGGGTAAGTTTAGCAAGGACCCATCAGGAGGCAGATTGGTGACAGGAAAATGGATATTTTGGGTGATAGTGACAGAGAAAGCATGAAATAATACATCTCAGCTAACCAGAGTCAGCTAAGCAGAGTTGCCTGTGAATAGAAAAAGATAACACATCTATGGAACTGTGAGAGAAGTTTCCTCACTAGCAAGGCCTCAGTACCTTCTTCTCTAACATTAGGGAATTTAACTGAATCATACCAGTTCTATAACTCTACTCTGTGTGGATTCGGGGAAGACTTGGTGGATGAAGTGAGACCCAAAACGTACAAGGAGAAAAGGACATTACTCTACTGACAGTCATTACTCTATCCAAGTACACAAACATGACCTTACATAGATTTAAGGGTCCAATTGTGCTGACATCAGGCAAATGTAATAAATTTCTTAGTTTCTCAAAGGTGTGCTTTACTCTCCTGAGTATGAGCAGTCATTGTGGATGCCCAGGTAGGACTTCTGTACAGAAGGAAGGAGATGTCAGCAAGACTGCACAGGTGGCCTCCCCATAGCCAGACTCATCTCTTTCCTCTCTGCCTTCCATCTTGTAGGTGAATCCTAGCCCAACTCTTGGAATGACCCAGTCTTGGGTAGAGACATAGCCAAGAGCAGGTTTCTTAGGGAGAAGGGCTATGAAGCTTCAGAATGCCAAAAACCTTTCAGGCCTATAACTTCTCCTTGTTCAATATCACACTTCCAAGAGAAACAACGCATCCCCTTGTCAGGGGCTGAAAACCTCTTCTGCTTTTAGAGCAACTATGTGTCTACACTTCAGGTCTACACTGCTTGTTTCTGTCTTTGATAGAACACCCATGCTTTAACATGGAGACCTCCAAAACAATCATGTGGAGAAACTACAGCAATTGGGGGAATACACAATAACAGTGATCAAACACAAGGGAAACCATTGAACACAGTCAGACAGAGATTATAACCCCCTAGTGCTATAGGGAAGCAGGCACCTGGCACACAGTGAATCCCATGTAGTGTTCTCCAAGGATGCATGGAAATCAGCTAAGGAGACAGCCACTGAGCCTTCACTGCACCCAGCTTCATCACAGAGGCCATGTGGAATACATTAGAAAGGGGGACTTAAAGAGCTTATCACTTAGCAGGGGATCAAGTTGTGCAAATCAGAAGAATCTGAAGAGCAATTGTCATAAATAGGAATTCTGAAAAAAAAAAGAGCTTAGATTTGGCTGAAGTTGTTGAAAAGATGTAGAATAGAAAATGAGGCTTAAGTGATCTTGGAAAGAAGGCATAAAATGTCACTCTCCTAATAGAAGACAAGAACATGCTGGAAGTGTTGCCTAGTACAGAAGTCACTGAGAGGAAGAAGAGCATCTGGACTGGGCTTCTGAGGTTCATCTGCATGAAGCAAGGGTAAGCTTACCTCAAGGGCAGTATAAGGCACTGAGAGTTCAGGTTCATAGAGATGATATGAAAGGACCTACTCAGTGAATCAGGATGGTTAGCAAGTTGCTTATGCAAACAGGAAAGGATAGCATAGCCTCACAACTGTGAGCTGAGCTTCCCCACTTCCCATGACAAAGGACACAGTGCTTTTGTGGTAGTATAGGAAGCAGGAGTACGGTGCAGAGGACATGAAAGAAGTCATAAAGAGATGCTAACATCTGGCAGCTGGAGAGGTGGTGAGGTTCCAGGAACACCTCTACAATCTGCTTTATCCAGTACACACCATTATTGTAAGGACATCAGTCCATCACCCTAGCAACTGTAGCCCCAACCAGTAGCCCTGTTGTGCCCAAACTGTCAAAGCTCAATTTGTGTTTTGATATGGAGAAAAGGGAAATGAGTAGATTAAATCCTAAAACTGGGCTACATAAGGATCTTAGGTGGCAATCCTATGTAAACATGAGTCGCAGAGTTAATCCAAAGCCATTGATGTCTAGATTCTATGAGAAAACTTCACTACATCGCCAGACTGTCAACACTCATTTAAAATATTCTTATTGCAAGCACTATATGAGCAGGTAAAAGAACTTGTTGCTAAACTGAATGACCTGAGTTCAGTCTCAGCATTTGGAAGGAGAGAACTGATTCCCACAGCTTGTCCTCTGACCACCTTATGTGTGCTATGGCACACACCCTCCCATCCCAACCCTGCAAAACACACACACACACACACACACACACACACACACACACACACACACACAAATACATATGTAATAAAATGTTTTAAATATTTTCTTCAGTGCATATGAATTATACAGAATAATGGGCTTCACTTTGACATTTCTGTATGTGTACACGTGCTTTCACCAAATCCATCTTTCCTACTATCCTCCAGTGATCTCCAGTCCCGTGAATTTTTCTGCAAATGACATGATTTCATTCTTCTTTATTGATGAACAGCCTTCCCACTTTTACCCATTTATCTATTGGTAAGCATCCAGGCTGATTCCATAATATAATTTCTACAAACACAGATGTGCAGTATCTCTGTAGTGTGCTGACTTAGATTCTTTTGGGTATTGACCCAGGAGTGGTATAGATAGTCACACAGAGGGTCTATGTTAATTTCTTAAATGGTGGGCATACTGATCTCCAAAGAAGTTAGACTAATTTGTGTTCCTCAGCAGTGTATAGAACTCCTTTTCCCTGGGTTCCCAGCACTTACTATTTCTTATTTTCTTGATGATAGTCACTCTGCCTAGGGTTAGATGAAATCCCAGCACAACTTTGATTTGTGTTTCCTTGGTAGCTTCAGACGTTAATACTTTTTCATGTTTGCATTGGTTATTTGTACTTCTGAGAACTGTCTGTTTAGCTCATTTGGCCAGTCTTTGACCATAGCTGACTTTGCCATTACTTGTTCATGTGAAGTTCAACTTCTTGAGTTCTTTGCATATTCTGATGTTCTTTGCACATATCTGATGACTAGTAGAACACCTCATTCTGTAGGATGTCTCTTCACTTTTCAAGCCTTCTTAATTTGATGTAATCTGATTTAGCATTTGTTACTGTTATTTCCCCAGCTGTTTAGATAATATGTGGATATGTGTACAAACTCAAAAGGTCCTAAAGATATAAGGGAGAAAAACTCCTTTTTTAGAATCACCCCATGATATAAAGGTAGATAGGTAAATAGGTAAAGGAAACATGGGTAATATGTTGATGATAGACCAGACAGATAAACAGAGAGTGGTTTAAACAAGAATGGCACTCATGGGCTCATAGGTAGTGGGTTGGCCTAATGCTGCTTGTAGACTAATGCTAATATTAGGCCACTAATACCTGGTTGTCCTAGAGACAAGAGAATCTGCATGTAGACCCAAGTGATACTATGTCACATTGTCCCTGAGTTATTTCTGATTGGTAAATAAAAATGCCACAGCCAATAGCTGGGGAGAATAGGCATAGGTGGGGTTTAGAGTTTCTGGGCTGGGGGTCAGAGGAGAACCATAGGAGAGAAGAAGGGGAAGGAGGAGAGAGAAGCTGCCATGGGTTAGGTGAGTCATGAGAACGTGGCCCTGAGGGCTGGACAGTTGGAGTTGAGAGCAGTCCAGATGGAACATAGTAAGTAATAACTCAGGGTTAGCCATAGGAAAGTAGATGCTGACAGCATAGAGGGTAGGCAGCTGTTTAAGATTAATTATAAATATAACGGTTGTGTGTCCTTTATCAGGGAACTAAATGATCAAGATTTGGTAGAAACCCCTGGATTGGAATTAAAATTTTCTACAACACTCATATACTTGAATATGTGGTCCTCGGTTGGAGGAAATGTTTGGGGGAGAATTAGAAAGTATGGTCTCATTGGAGGAGGTGTATTGCTGTAGGTTGGTTTTAAGGTTTCAAATTCCCACACCAATCCCAGTTAGCTCTATCTGGCTCATGGTTGTGGACTGAAATGTGAGCCCTTACCTATTGCTCCAGAGCCATGCATGCCTGCCTGCTGCTATGCTACTTGCCACAATAGTCATGGACTCTGACCCTCTGCAACCGGGAACCTCAAACCAGGAACCCCAAATTAAATTTTTCTTTAAGTTTCCTTAGTCATAGTTTTGTCATAGCAATTGAAAATTAACCAATACATAAATATATTATAGATAGAAAATGGGAAGATGACATAATAGATATGTAATACATTGGTGATAGATAACAGATAAGTGATAGATCAATGATAGACGATAGATGCATAGATGAATTGATGATTGATACATGACAGATAGATAATGAATGGATGATGGATACTTGATAGATAAAAGATGGCTAGATAGATAGGTGATAGATAAGGTGGATAGGTAGAGAGATCTTGATAGATAAAAGATGTTAGGTAGGTAAATACTGGTCCTTCAGGAGACTGTTTACTTCCTTATATGTGAACAATCTGATAAGTATGTATTCATCTTTTACACAAACCATGGCAAATCTCACACACTATTTACTGTTCATGTTGTTTTTCTGCTTAATACCAGCAGAAGCTACTTCTCAGAAGTATGTCTTAACTCAAGCTGTGGTACAAAATCCATGGGCATTAAAAAAAAACACACACACACACAAAGAAACAGGAAGTCTAAGATGAAAGTGCCGGCAGATAGAACTTATCTTGAAGTATTTTATCAGCTTGTATGAGTCTACTACCTTTCTGTGTGCTCACATGACCTGTTGTGCATATTGGATTGGAAAGCTCCTCCTTTCCTCTGGGAAGACTTGAAGCACTCTCAGGCAATAGCCCCATCCTCTGAACTGTATAACTTGAATTACCTCTGTAAAACTTGTCACTAAATCCAGCAGTCATTGGAGCTTAGGACTTCAACATATGAATTCAGGGGCAAGAAAACCAGGACTTAGGGTCATCCTTAGCTATATACCTCTGCCAAGCTCTCCCGTAGAAAGAGCTCAGCCATCCAGATTCCAAGAGAAGACCCATAGACCCCAACCCTCAATGGGCCAAGTGGTAACGACTATCACCTGTGTGGTAAAATGGACACAGTCTTGAAATGACTTTTGTCACTTTTTGTTTTTTGAGTGACATATGGACATTATGTCACTGACTTGGCCAGTTAGATGTGCTGCCTTTGTTGGTGTCATCTTGACCCCTAGATGCCTAGATCTTGAGGCATCTCTCCAAGGCACTGAAGTGCAGTGACACTCAGGGACCCCCTTCCATGCTGCTCCACATCAGTCTTTATAGTAGTAGTAGTACCTCATATATTATACCCTGACTACAGTTTCCCCTTCCTCTCCCAGTCTCTCCTTCCACTTCCCTTTTCCTCTATTTTACACCTCCTTTTTCCCCTTAGGAAAAAGCATTGTACCCAGGGATACGGAACACTATCGTTTCTTCTTGTTGAATTATTCAGCTCCTTTCATTTTAGAGTACTTTCCTGAATTGTACTTTTAATTTACTTCATAACAGGTTGGTATTTTTTAGTGCTTCTGTGAGTCTATTTTTTCTGAGGCTTCTAGCATAAATTGCTCATAACAGTTCCTGAGGCGCCACAACCTACAGTTGATTTCATCTAACTATGAATTGTTCATGAGCTCTTCTATCTTGTTTTGTAAAGTAAGCTGCTTCAAGATTCTTAAATGTTTATGGTGAAGTATGTGGTCACAGGTTTTGTTTTGTTTTTTAATTATTCTCTCTTGGCAGTATTTTTCAAATCTGTTCACTCAGTGAATTCGATGAATTTTCTTTTGGTATCTTAAAGAATACCTCTTAAATCCCAACTGATCACTGAATAAGAAGATTCTTCCTATATACCCTTTTATAAAACACATGTGGCATTAAGTTCAAGGCCATAAGGTAAGCAGGGAGGAACTGTCTGAATCCCTCAGGTTACCCATGTAAATACGCTCATTTACATTAATTTGTCTGTAGTCAATCAGGGCTGCTGATCTGTGCAGAATTTTTCTGTACCATGCCTTGGCAACACACCACTTTTTCTTATTTAGAAGTATCAATTACTATATAATTCTCCATCTCATCCCCGCATCCTCTGTTTCCTGGGACTCTGGGGCAAGCTGCCTCAGGACACCTGCTCCTAGTCCAATCATCTTCTTGCCTCTTTCTATACCCGGTGGCTGCTTTTCCCTGGGGCTGGGTCACTGAGTCTCCAACTCTGCAGCTGCGGTGTCCTCCCAGCCCTCCTGGGCTTTCTTGGCCCTCTCTCTCATTGGCAGCCTTCCCTCCTATATTGTGTTTCAGACTTACAGATGTCTCTGATTTTTGTTATAAAGACAGCATTTGCATTTTTATTCTCCTTCTTGCAGCTTTTGACTGGTTTTCACGAGGACAGGAAGGAAAAAGCCATCTCTGAGCAGCAATCCTACGACGAAATCTCTCAGTAAATCCCAAACACATTTTAAAATATAGACACAGAGTAAAGGGATGAGGTCTGACTCATGAACACCTTTCAACAGAACAAGCAGGCAGAGCTGAGCCTGTGCTCTCATGGGAGAGAGGGGGAGGGGGACTTCTCTTTCTTGGGACTCAGGCTCAGGGAGCAGCCAGTAGCCCCCAGCAGATTTGTTGGGATCAAGTGCAGCTGTTCAGGGGCTTAAAAACATACTGTTATGATCTCATTCCAAAGCCACTGAAAGTATATCCTGACAAGGAATGAGGCCCGATGACAAAGCAAGCTTGTTAAGGTAGCTTCAAACTGGTAATATCTAGGAGTCTAGCCTCAGAGCCCAGAGGTCTGTAGACACCATGAGAGCTGGGGGATGCCCTTGGAACTTCCCTTAGCTTTTTATTCCCACTACTTGGAGTAAATATCCTTTTTAATAAATAATGTCAGCCTCTCTCTTTCTCAACACCACTAGAGTAAAAGATGACAAACCAAACTTTCTGCCATTTCATCCACAGGTCAACTAGGAAAAGATAAAAAGAGCAAAGACTGGCTGGTTTTAGGAAAAGACAGACCTATGCAAAGTTGCACACTCAACTGCTAATGTGTGTGCCTATGGATGTGTCTATGCATACACATCTGTTTGTATGCCTGGAGTGCATTTTTTTGTTTCCTTGCACATTTACGTGTATGTGTGAAAGTGTGTGTCTGCAGGTCCTTTTGTGCATAAGTGTGGAGAGAGGAGAGGAGACTCTTTGCCTCTCCTGACCACACTTCCCCACATTCGCCCTGCCTATCAGGACACACTTGACAAATAACTGATCTACAGATGAGCAAGTTAGGATGCAGGTGAGAGATCTGTTCTCCTCAGCTGGAAGAACAGTGTTCGGAAAGGTCTGGGAATGAAAGAAGTGGAAGGCAAACCTGACTATGGAGTTAGAGTGGCTTCAGTATGGCCCCGGCTCTTTCTCTGCCTGTCCAGCACCCTCCCTCTCAGAGAAGAGAAGCTGAAGTGGGACTCATGTGTTCCCATGACTCTGTCCAGAATTGAGAAACAGGATCTGCACTTTCATGCTCGCTCATTGTGCTGCTGGCTCCACCAGGCCATCCGTTCTTGATGCATAATTAATAGTGGGATAAAAATGTGGAATCCATTTTCCAGGATTTTTGATTCCCAGGTGGCACAATAATGAACCTTCTTTTCCAAAGGAAGTGTCCCTTTCTAAGATGGATATCTCTGGTATGTAGAGAAGGGCTTTCTAGACAAGGGACCTCCTCACCCGAGCTGTAGAGTTTCCACTAGGATGACTCCTGGGACCATTCCTGCAGACCCAGGCTGATACTTGGAAATCTCGTGAGGCTATGACACCCTCCTCACCTCCCTATGGTGACTCTGCTCACTCTGAGGTGTTTTACCTTTCCTGAATTCTAAACCTCTCTCTCTCTCTCTCTCTCTCTCTCTCTCTCTCTCTCTCTCTCTC